>JABFEB020000038.1:6854146-6867196 GCA_019775895.2 Stomatorhinus ivindoensis | reverse complement strand
ACAAAGAGCAAGTTGAGGGAGGCATAAAAAGGAATTTCCCCATGGGGATAAATAAAGGATTGATTATTATTATTATTGTCAAACCACTTCCCAGGCTAGTCATTAAATTTAATACTTCTAAGACTATAGTATAGTATACTTTTAATACTAGTAAAGAATTCTAGTAAGACACTGAAACCACCACTGTTATCAATGAATTACTTAATTTGTATGATATTGGTGCTGGTCTTGTTGGTCTATAAATAAAATATACACTATATTCCAATATAATTCCAGCATTGTAGTGTAAGATAGAAGCACCAAATCGATGAGTGCTGGTGTACATGCTGTTTTGGTTTTTATATATGACTTTTCGGTCCACCAAACTGAAACTCCATCAGTCAGACCCGCACATGTATCAGTTTGTGATCTGATATATATATTATTGGCTTTCTTATGTTAGCCTGATGTTCAGGTCAAAATAAGGGAACAACTAAGTGTTTATATGAGGTACTTTGTCTTTGTGAGTCACCAGCAGGTCTTGCCATAAATTATACAAGTTGCAAGAACTGTCCTAGAAGGACACACTCTTTCACAAAAGGTCTCCATCATTGCTCGGGAATGTCTCACAAATGAACTTGGGAGTTGGTGACCAGACAGTGCTCCTCATAACACAACTGAGACATAGGAACTACATTGTGAGAAGCAACCATTTCAGCACATAAGCTTTTTTTTAACTTGGTGAGATCATCCCACCCTCTGAGTCACTGAGATCTTTTCTTTTAGCCATGGTAATGAAACTAAAGGGCAACAAGATCTGCCCTATTATATCATATATATATATATATATATATATATATAAAAACCTTAAACATTAATGTCTTATGTTTAACTTGGGGAACTCTGACATGGAAGTACCCGATTCCAGCTTTACATCTATTCAGTTTTTTCCTCAGTTTTGGTAGTTACACAAATAAATGGATACTCGTGTTTCATTACATTTTACACTTGCTGTTGCTGCACTTACTGTTTTTATCAGGTGTAGCTGGTCATGCAGTGACTTGTTACTTTTTACAATAAAAGCTACATTCAATATAACTGACCAAATGGATAAATGTAAAAATGTTAAATAAAAAAAAAATTTTAATCATGCACAGAGACTCCTCTACTTATGAACGAGTTACGCTACAAACGACCATTCGTTATTTGAAATGTTTCTAAGTTGTCATTCAAAATCATTTTAAGGGTATATGCAAGTATAAAGAACTAGGATGTTGGGAGTATGCACGCTACGCTGCTGCGCTGCGGGAATAGAGGCCAGAAGTCGTACTAGGTGGAATTGGCATGCATAATTGATAAATGATAGGAAACAGGAACCTAGCAAACACCATTTGGACTTATAGTCCTTTTCGGTCGTATGCCTGAAAATTTGAAAGTTGAAAGTTCGTAAGTAGAAGAGCGTCTTTATATATAAAAATAGAACATTGACATTTATTCTGTTGTTGTGAGAACTCCGTGATAAGCAGAAGTTCACTGAGGAGTGTGATACGGAAGAGGTATGACATGCCAAAAACAGGTGTGAGAGAAGGGTACCTGACCTATGACCCAGGAAATGATGAGTGTTTCCATCCAAGTGAAGGAGGTGGTCTTCATGCGAAAGAGCTGCTTGGGGTGGTCCTGAACCGTTGTGTTGGGGAGCAGATCTGTCCCCGCAAAGCGGTCTGCGGCATTAAACACCAGGAGGCCGAGGAAAATGATGAAGGAGGCTGCGTGGCTGACAAATTTCATAAAGGGGCCACGCATGACCTTTCCCAACTTAGAGATAAAGCACACAGCGAATAAACATTTCATCATTATGTTTTTCACGTTCAGTGTTAATTCAAGATATCATTTTTCATATAATGAAGTATAAGTCATTGATTTAAAGTGTATGAACTAAAAAATGTACCAAATAAATGTACCAAATCTAAATAGAGAATGCAATTTACTGACAAGACATTTTTTTTTACTATTCATCATCATGGACTAGAAAAAAATATGGTGCTAGCTAATGGCTCTTGGGGAATTACCTTACTGCAGGGTGCAATCAGGTAAACCAGGGCCAGGAAAGGTAGGCCGACGGCTACCGTGAGGGCAACCAAGAATTTGACAGCCATGGCTTGCTGCCGAAGTCCTGATAAGTTCTCATACCAAATTGACACAAGCTGCTGTTGGCAGTTGGGGTGGGCGACAAACTATTCAAAAGGAAAGAGCACAATAGGAAATCTGAATGTTAATGTAACATGTATTTCCATATGTTAATTAGTAGCATATGCAGATAAATTATTGAGTTGTATTGATATACTGTGTTGGAATCCTTATTGTAATACAATTTAAATAACATGTAGTTATATAATTAACAGGTCAATGTATAGGCAGGTAGCTCACATTTAAGATTTTTTTTTCTTTTCAGACTGACTGTTTGCAAGGACTGAAGTCATTTGCAAAGGCACTTACCTTTTTTACTTCATATTTTATAGCCAGTTTTAGTCGTAGAAGGCTGGGTCGACCAGGTAAATCTGGGCTTTCACCTGTGTCAACATCACCATTCAGTATGGCTTCCACTTCTTCTGTGTTTCGACACAAATCCAAAAGACCCACAACAAAATCTTTACACTGCAAAGATAATTTCTTGTAATCATTCTGAAAAATAGAAATTTGTCCAGTTAAAATTTGCTTTAATAAAATAATTATTTTGCAAAATAACAATGGTGTCTGATTACACTGTACAGGTACAATGGCAGCTAATGACTGTTGGTGACTATGCATACAATATGTGAAGGAGTTGTCAGAAACTCTTTTTACAAATCATAATTTCCCTACCTAAAGCATTACACAAAAAAATTCTCACAAACCTAGAGAAACTATGTTTATAAGACAAAACTGTGTTGTCCATATCTTAGGAAAACCCTTACAGCAGTGTTTCCCAACCCAGTCCTCGGGAAACTCCGGACAGTCCACGTTTTTGCTTCCTCCCAGCTCCCAGCCAATCAGGAACACCAAATACCTGGTATAGGCACACTGGGAGCTGAGAGGAAGCAAAAACATGGACTGTCTGGGGTTCTCCGAGGACTGGGTTGGGAAATATACTCCTTTTTAGAATATACTGTAATGACTAGTATTTATTATAAAGATACATGTTTATTTTTTTTATCATGCTCTTCTAATAGTTAAAAGTTATTGAGGAAAAAGTGTTGTATTTCTGCCGTATTTCTTAAAATGAAGAAAAGCTTGCTTGTATACTGCAATTAAGTACCTGCTTGCTAAACTGACAATGGGTAATGCTACTTGGTACAGCTGGGCGGTTACGTGGGGGTTATGAGACAGCTATATTGCAATGAATAAATGAAAAACAAATCAAGTTATGGAATAAGAGAGGGGGAAACAGTGATGTAGACTGGGCACGCTTCTGGAGAAAACTGGAGAATGACTTTGGTAGGATCATACCAATGTGCCTTCAGACCTAGTAAGAGACAAAGTCTGCTTTCCAAGGACACCGAGGAAGGTATTTGGAGTTAGTCCAGAGTAGCTGTTAAGGAGATTCTCACAGTAACTCTCCTTTTTTGCCAGATAGGAAGGTGAATCTGGTGTGCTGTTTGTGTAGGATTTGAGGATAACAAGGCAGAACACCCACGTTTTAACATTGTTCCTAACAGTTACTATTCTTTCTAATCCCCCCTGCTACGAAATGATATTCTGACATTGACCTGGCAAATGCGTTTTCCTCTATACCCGTTCATCCTGATTCACTGTATTGCCTTGCATTTACATTTCAGGGTAAGCAATGGACCTCAGCTGTCATGCTGCAGGAATATACGACGTCTCTGTCTGTTTATTTTCAAGAGCTGCCTAAGAATTTGGAGTTCATCCTTTCAGATGAGCACATTGGTCCAATATGTACCCAAGACATGCTACAAGATTTATTGATCTGTATAGCTAATAGTGGCCACAGGGCCACAAAAGGAAAATTACGACTGGTAAAACAGGAAGTTGCCAATTTAGGACACATTTTGACTCCTGAGGGAAGAAGCGTAGAACAAAAAAAAACTGAAACTATTAAACAAATTCCAAAATGTAAAAAAACAGCAACTGCTATCACATATGGGGACTGTGGGTTATTGTAAACCCCATGGATTTTGCAGAGAGCACTCAACCCTTTTGAGAGATAACGCATAAGAAGGGGCTAAATTTGACGGATGATTCGAAGAGGACTGAAGAGGCTGAGAAGACCTTTGGAGATTTGAACTGAACACTTTTGGGGGCTCACACACTGGGCAGTCTGAATTATAATTTTTGTGGGAGAGATAACTGGATTAATGTCAGCAGTACTAGTACAGAAATATTGGGATGTATATAGGCCTACAGTTTATTTCTCAAAACACTGAGATTCAATTCTCCAGGTAGATGAGCCTGTTCAGCCGCCCAGCTGGACGGGCCTGTTCAGTTCCTCAGGTGAATGGGCCCATTCCACATCTTCCTCATCACCAACACAGAGACTGACTCGGGGGACGACGGTGGCCAGGATTAGAAATAGATGACATCATAACAGACAGGGCGCAGGGGACACTTCTGGTCACAATGCAGATCAGGACGTGAACTGGACGGCATCGTGATGGAATCCCTGGTGATATAACACCCTGACATCCCTCAAAGCATTGTGATCTTTGGGATCACAACTAAATGCAGAGATTCTGTGCAAGGAAAACAGCTTCAACCTTCAAGGAAGCCCACCCCAGCCATCGCTTCTAGGCACATTAAAACGTGAATACTGTTGTTCTGGTTTTAACTGCGCTTTGGCTAAGATCTGTAAACTATCAAGACACTGAGAGAAGTCTGTGAACCATATAATGTTGTGTGTGTCAAGCTTAACACAACAGCTTTCACTACTTAAATTAAATTATAGGGGACCTGGGTAACGTGATGGCTAATTGGGATTTATTGTTGCTTCATACATCCAGTGGTTTTAAATACCACCCTAGTTTCTGTGGATTACTGGAGGAATATTGTGAGGAGTCATTAAACAATCAAGGTATCTAAGACTACATCTTCATTGGCAGCTGGTAAATCATGATAGCTCTGTGCTATAGAGATGAGAGTAGTATGATCAAAAAATAGCACTTCTCACCATGGCATAGCTTTGACCATTGTCGTTAATCTTTTTAAATGAAGTTTAAAGGTTAAACTATAAACGTTATTTATGAGTCTTTGTTTAATCTTGAAGTTTGAAAAAGCACGTCTCAGCAGTCATGTGATTCCAGCATAATGCACATGGGGGGCATGGGAAAGAGTCACTGTACAGTGAAACATAATAATATTAATGTCTGAAGCTGGGGGAGTGGAGATACTGGAGATAATATTATAGAAGTAACAGATATGCAGCCGCCTGAATGCCCAGCCAAACCCCAAAATCGTTTTATTTCTTGTTCCTAAAAAAAAAACCTAGTATACTCTATTATACTATTATATAATTATGTTGCACTTATAGACTATTTATTGACTTGAACATATAATAAAGGACCAGTTATGTTACCAACATAGGCTTCATTCTTATACGGTACATTTGAAACAATGATGCTATATTTATAGGCAGTTCCTCAAAACTGCATGTGAGCTGAAAGACTTCATTTGTCTACTGATCAGTAGTTTGAGGAAAATGCAAAAACAGAATTTAAAAGGAAGGAAATTAAATTCATATTCATTAATTCAGGATGTGGATGTTGTACTTGAGCGTATTAAAATAGTACCATCAGGTGATTAATATTCCTGCAGGGTATTCTAACAGCAGTGGGGGCAGTTACCACAGTACCGTAATGTTGTTATACACTAATTTATGGTGTGCTGTTAAGTTTATGTTTCTGAAATAGAAACCTGAGGAATGCCGTCAAGCTGAAGAAGGGTTCCTACTGGGCCTTTTTGGCCGGTGGGACTCCAGGGGCAGCTGACAGGTACTGGAGGACCAAGCGCAACGAGGCTTTGACAGTTGCTGAGGCAAAAACTCGGGTGTGGGAGGAGTCTGGTGAGGCCATGGAGAACGACTTCTGGACGGCTTTGAGGAGATTCTGGTCCACCATCCAGCAGCTCAGGGCGGGAAGGCGGTGCAACATCAACACTGTTTATGGTGGGATTGGGGCACTGCTGACCTCAACTTGGGACGCTTTCCAATGAGGAGGCAGAGTCTGGGGACTTGGGAGTGGACTCCCCTATCTCTGGGGCGGAGGTCGCTGAGGTGGTTAAAAAGCTCCTCAGTGTCCAGACCCCAGGAGTGGATGAGATCCGCCAGGAGTTCCTCAAGGCTCTGGATGCTGCGGGGCTATCCTGGTTGACACGCATCTCCAGCATCACGTGGACATCGGGGGCAGTGCCTCTGGACTGGCAGACCGGGGTGGAGGTCCCCCTGTTTAAGAAGGGGGACCGGAGGGTGTGCTCCAACTATAGGGGGATCACACTCCTCAGCCTCCCTGGTAAGATCTATTCGGGGGTGCTGGAGAGGAGGGTCCATCAGATTGTCGAACCTCGGATTCAGGAGGAGCAGTGTGGTTTTTGACCTGGCCATGGAACAGTGGACCAGCTCTATACTCTCAGCAGGGTCCTGGAGGGTGCGTGGGACTTTGCCCAACCAGTCTACATGTGCTTTGTGGAGTTGGAGAAGGCTCCGGGAGAATGGGGTACAGGGGTCCCTTATAAGGGCAGTTCGGTCCCTGTATGACTGGTGTCAGATGATGTGGTTCTGTTGGTCAGCACCTACACATCCAAGACCATGGTCCTCAGCCGGAAAAGGGTGGAATGCTCTCTCCAGGCCGGGGTCTTGTTCACGAGTGAGGGAAGGATGGAACAGGAGATCGACAGGCGGATCGGTGCAGCGTCAGCAGTGATGCGGGCGCTGCATTGGTCTGCCATGGTGAAGAAAGAGCTGAGCCAAAAGGCAAAGTTCTCGATTTACCAGTTGATCTATGTTTCTACCATCTATGTCTCTATGTCTCTCGGCTGGCCTGAGAGCACCTCAGGATTCCCCCGGAACGACGAAGTGGCCGGGGAGAGGGAAGTCTGGGTTTCCCCCCACGACCGACGTCAGATAAGCAGTAGATAATGGATGGATAGACAAACTCTTCACATTTCTTCTTGCTCTCCAAGGCTCAGACATCAAAGTACAGGGTCAGCCAACACCCCCCACAGTTGGGGGTTAAACGCCTCACTCAAGGGCCCAGCCCTCTGAGCCACTTACTGCCCACAGACGCAAAGGCAGGATTGTGCAGCAGATCTGGTTAGCAGTCAGTCTGAGCCACATTTAAGAAGTAATCTATCAATCATGCATCACCACACTGAAATGCTTCTCTTCAGAGCCCATCTGGCTCTCCATAGCTTGGGTGGAGGTCACAGGTCTAGGATTGAACCAATAACCTTTGGATGAAAGGCATAGAGATTTAGCACACTGAGCCACTCACTGTCCCCATTCAAGCTGAATCTGATTTTTACTTTTGACTCTGGTGCAGATATGGGCTACATCTGGTAATGTTCAGTGTAAGCCTGACACATATTTGGTCCCTATCTATTTCAAATCCAGAAAGCGTTTGGACCAGTATTAGTCGATTGTGCAAAAAGACACCAGGCCAGATTTACGGATCTGTGGTGACTTTTGAATGACATTTGGCCCAGATCTAGTTCAGACTCATCTTGCTATGTGGGGCAATCATCCCTCAGACTCTCAGCGCATTCGTTAAGTGACTGATCGCACGCTGGTTGTTATACGGCCAGATGAATACATGCTGGATTGTCAGAGTGTATACAGACCAACTGTAATCATTCAGAACTCTGGACAGACTACGGTGCAGACTCTCCTGCCCCATTGTCACTAGTGCCCAGTTTTAAGGAGATGCAGGCAGATCTGGCCTAGAATCAGTTGCTATATGGGCTGTGAATGCTATCAAAAAACTAAAAATGCCAAAAGTCTTGTATTTTGTTTGGTTATTTACGGTTAAGGTTAAGGCTGGGTAGGGGTTAAAGTGGTTATGTTGGGATTTGGGTTTTGCCCATAGAAATGAATGGGTGGTGTGTTTATATGTGTGTGGGGTTTTACTCCCAACTGGAATAAAGAGTGCTTTTGTTATAAACTGCTATTGAGAATTCTTGCCAGAACAACTCCAGGTCCTACCATTAAGCCCACAATTACATTATTTAAATAACTAATCATTTATGTGACATTTACTACAAGTTGTCTTACAAACGGTCAGTACATCACAAAAATAATTGGGTTAAAAAAGGTTGACGATCAGTTTAATAACTGATATATTATTGATCTGCAAGGGGAAATTCCCCTTATGCCTCCCCCAATGTGCTCTGTGTAGGTGAGAGCTGGGGGGTTAAGGGCCTTGCTCACAGACCCTCAGACACAGCAAGGCCAGGCTTGAACCCATGACTTTCTGATCACAGGCACAGAGGCTTGGCCCACTGGCCACACAAAACCCGCCAAGGAAACTAGAGCGATATATTTTTTTATGTTTGAAGTGAATCTGTCTAACCAAAATAGGAAGATTTTCTTACCTTGAATTCCTTCTCTATATTGGCTAAGACAGCCAGGTCATTGCTCAGCTCCAGGGCTGACAACACGGCATCCTCACTTGATAGTGAAAGGTAGGCGGGGCTTGCCAGACCTTTGTAAGCATTAATTCGTGACCGTGAGTGACTGAACGAGTCATATTTCCTATGGTAGTTGCAGGTTTTGCATTGGCAGAAGTAGTCATGGGGGCGATTGATCTGCGCGCCCTTTCTGAGAAGGATATGGACAATCTCATACTCTTGGCAATGAGAGGCCAGAATGATAGGCGTTATGTCGTGAGAAAATCGAGTCCCATCTTCATCGTAAGCAAAGAAGTCATCATGCATTTCTGCCTGGCTGGGACTGGCGGTCAACTTCCAGGAATCAGTAAAGGCTTTGTGTCCTAAAATGGCCTCCACAATTCGCACATATCCTTTACTAATTGCCAGTAACAGAGCATCCCCTATCCGGGCTAAGTTGTCCTTCTTCAGTAGTAGTTCCGTAACTTCCAAATGTTCATTGGCCACAGCAAGCTGCAATGCATTCTGCCCCATGTAGTCCACACAATTGACATTGAGATCTGGCAGTTCCTCCAGCATCTTGCGTATTACAGGAATATTTCCATACTCTGCCGCCTCCAGGAAGTGCTCCTCCGTCATAGATAGGTTGTTGTAGTGTTCATTGAAATTGTAGGCAGGCCCACGTCTAACCTTGGCCAGAGATTGCCTGGAGAGGATCTGTCTGTCACTATTGGTGGGGAGAAAAGAATCATTTGGGCACCTACAGCAGGGTTTCCTAGTCCGGTCCCCAGGGACCCAAGGTCGGTCCATGTTTTTGCTCCCTCCCAGCTCCCTGCCAGACACTCAACATTTTTACCGGGAACTGGGACAGAGCAAAACCATGGATTGTCTGTGGGTCCTCGAGGACCGGACTGGGACACAAAAACACTGACATACAGTATTGAATTATGTATTTGAATGAAGTTATTTCTGTTCAACTTTGTTAAAACAAATAACACCATCTATACCTGTTGTATTTTAACACTCCTGCAATTAAAAAAAATTCAGTTCTGTATATTTTACACCCAACACTGCATTTCTGTAGTCTGCAACTGTATTCTTTGCCTATTCTCAAATAGTATTTTTTGTATGTAAGGTCATCTGTAGTCAGTACTGCCATAAAATGTACTAACATTAGGTAGTGAAATAGCTGTGTACAGTATACTGTATACAGAAAAAAAGAGTACAAAATTAAGGAACATTATCTATATCCTATTGCATCAGTATTATTATGCAAATGAGAATGTATTTTTAAAAAGACATATAGACCAAAGTAAAAAACTTTGTGGTAATATCGAAATGACGAAATTATTCCCAACAAACTCTTCAGCTACTCTGGAGTGATCGCAGTGCCGCTGTTAATAATGTAGCAGTAATTGTAAAATAAGAGACTTCTGCGTACTCAGGTTTTCTCACTATCAATCATATTAAACATATTTCCTTAACTTCAATTTTTTAATATGTGAATTACAAGTATGTTCCGAATACACGGTGCTTTGAAATCTCTGCAAATATTTAAACACCCAATAATCTAATGCTCTATTTTAGGTCTAATATTATTTTGCTTTCATTGTTCAGTTAAAATAGTGAGGGTTTTATTACGATAAATATCATTTTAGCATGAAAAAAATAAATAAAGATTTATTTTTAAGCATTTGCATGTCTTGTCTTCACTGACCTTAGCCATAGCATGGGAAAAACACATTTAGGATCTCCATTATTACATTATACCACATTTTTTAAAAGCCAAATCAGTGAAAACGATTTTTTAAGAGTATAGTAGGTGTCTTCATGGCCAGCATTAAAGCTAACAGCACAAAACTCCGCTGTATATTCTAAACCGATACATTGTAAATAAGTCACTGAAAGTCAGTGTAAATAACAGGAGGTCTAAACGAAAGATTCAAAAATGAATTAACTATTTTAATGACAACGTAAATTTTCAGTCTGTCATAATGTAACAGATGATTAAAGGTAAGAAGGTGGGGAAAACATAAAACCTTACATAAAACCTCATAAACATCATCACCGTTTCTTATATAATTATATTGCGTACGAACTGAACAGCATGTATACAAGTACATTGTTGTAACATTGGTCGAAGTTTTTCTAGCGGCGTAAATTTTCTCACACAGTAAAAGAATTATGGAAAGACAGGAAACATACCCATACTCAGTTAATAAATAGGCGAAATAATTACTCACCGGTGATAGAGTCGGTATTTGCCACAGTTTTCTTCCATAAAGTCTGGTCCCATTAGTCCCTGTGATTGTATTGTATTCCTTTTGCTTGTATTCCCAGTTACTACAAAGCAGTTTTCGTTCGGTTATATTTTAAATACGTAATTCAGTCTCGACATGTGGGGTGAGCATAAAAACGAACATTTCCAATCAGCAGCACCAGCTTCTCTGCTCCAATATTCATTTTAGGTTTCTAACCGATAAACGGGACTAGTGAGAGCCGCTTCCCTTCATATGTCGTATAAACTAATATTTTATTACCGAGAGCTTAACTCAGAAGTATACCTCTTATATATTGTTAATATATTTTCTTTATTATTTAGCGAAGCTGTAATGAATCTTCCGTAGGAAAAAAATTATCTGTGGTTGCCATTTATGCAAATTTCCTTCCTTCCATCCATGCATCCATCCATTCATCCACGGGGTTCTAGCGCTTCTAGAGCCTTCCCTTTCCTAGGCAGCATGGGACACCAAAGGAGGATATGAGGCTGAGGTTACCAATCCAACATGAATTTGAAGTGTTTAATTTACAACTTTATTGCACAGTACAGTAATACATCTGAATTAATCCTTTTTATGAACGAGTATTTTTTTTCTGGCATACAAACTAAATGACAAAGGAAATACATATTTAACTACTTTTAAAAGAACATTTTAACAGTTTATTTTGACTGTTTTCAATATCCATTCATGGTGGATTACTTGCCCAGGAGATTTATCGTAATATAAGATCGGAAGACCCACTTTTTCACTTCTCCACCTGCCTTTTCTCTCCCTTCCTGTTCCTCTTATCATGGGATACAAATGCTACCTAAAATTTCATACACCTTCTACCAAACTTCTGTTTTCCCTTCTCCTATTCACTATTATTCACTATTATTCAGTTTCTTGCTTGCCCATTCAGCCCTCTCCTCCTTTAATCATCACTTTCAGCCTCCCCAAACTCTGTCATTTCTCCATCTTCTAGACCACCCATCTATCACAGTCTCCAGTCTACAGACACCGCAGGACGACAGCTCCAGTGGGATGGAGCTCAAATCCTGTCGCAGAACCAGGTCTGCTCATTACCTGACTATTAGAATCTTATGACTTTCAAAGAAAACTGTGGAATAAAGGCAGCTTAGTCTTAGCAGAGATTTCCAGTTTAATTTTACTCACCTGCATGTAATGATTTGTATGGAGGTTTTCTTATACATTTGAATTTCAGCATCTTATCAAATAGCCCGGGGACTCAGATCACGTTAATGTGCCTCTGGATGCAGCTAGGCAGTGGCCCAGAAATGTTTTATATTCATCAGAGTATACTGCAGAATATCCTCTTGAGAAAATGTTATTGAGTAATTTGCTATAAAATATATAGCATTCTCAAAATCAGAGAAAAGCTTTTATATATAATATAAAAAAAACTGTTGTGATACACATGCATATAATCACACTCTGCATGGGCTGCTTACCTAAATGCCTGTTACTGGAATGTGCAAGGGGACCAGAGTACCCAGTAAGCATACAAACTCCACACAGAGCCTGGCCTTGCGATTCCTTCTCGAGGCGTTTAAATAGATTAAGTCTTATTATGGAGCCATGGCAAAAAGCCCAGAATGGAGCCAACATAAGGTCATGAAGATGGCTGCATGCACATTGCTGTAGTGAAATCCAAATTTATATTACCTATGAACACAAAGAACTACTGTTTGCAAACAGCTGACGCCGTTTATACACATGGATAATAAATTATGACATAAGATTCAAACAGCCGCAAACTTACTAAATTGCTCCATAATTTTGAATGTTATCATATCCACATGGGATTACCAGGTCAGGTCAGGTCCACCTGGCGACAGAGGTGGACATTTCAGGTCCAGAGAGTAAAAGTCCATTTTGGTTCATCAAACCAGTTGAGTATCTGTGACTTTATACTCAACTGGTTGGCTGAAACAAAACTTTGGTCCTGACTTTTACTCACTTGACCTGAATAACCCACCTCTGGTAGGGGAGCCTGCACCTGGGACCCTGCACTTGGGAGCCTGCACCTGGGACCCTGCACTTGGGACCCTGCACTTGGGAGCCTGCACCTGGGACCCTGCACTTGGGAGCCTGCACTTGGGAGCCTGCACCTGGGACCCTGCACTTGGGAGCCTGCACCTGGGAGCCTGCACTTGGGAACCTGCACCTGGGACCCTGCACCTGGGACCCTGCACTT
>JABFEB020000038.1:6832606-6846814 GCA_019775895.2 Stomatorhinus ivindoensis | reverse complement strand
CCACTTCGCACTCTCCAGAGGTGCTGTGGCAGCAATCTGGTGAAGCTGTGGGTTTAGCCATAAATGGATGTGGGGAACTGGAGGCCAGTTCATGCCTCTCTCTATAGCCATGTTAGGAAGCTCTCCTTATCGCACTTGGTGGCAGCCAGCACCGACTCCATGTCATTAAGTATGTCAGAGCTGAGCGCCTCCTGCAGGCCGAGCATGAGCTCTTCACTCTCCACCGCCATGCTCTCACTCTCCAGGGGGCCGAAATCCACGCTGGCGCCAGGGATGGTATCCAGATAGTCAGGAAAAACACTCTGTTGTGTCGCCATGGTAGTTACAGCATCAGGGACACCTGCAGCACACCAAGGAAACCACTCTAAGCCATGTGGTACTATCTTTAGAGCATTTTCCCTAAAACAACTGCAACAGGAATTTCACAAGGAACACAACTTACTGACCTATAAAGGTTTCTGAAAATATAATTGTTTTTAGTTAAGACACATGTCCCAGGCATATTACCTTAACCGAATAATTCCCAAGTATACTATAGTATAGTAGTAAGGTTACATGACATAATTGTAAATGTCAATAAACCTTTTGAGAGAATAAAGCAGCACATGGTATGATATGACTGATGCCTCTTGTGCAAATCAGAGACAAATCAGAGATGCCCCATTGACTATTAACTTCATGGTAGGAAACACACCTGTCTCCATCTCTTCCACACTGTTGAGGAGATCGTCCGGGGTGCGGGGGACACTGTAACTGCTGACACTCAAACCGCTGTCTGTGCTCTCATCCCTAGAGTGGTAGATGTGACTACGGAGAGAGACACAATCGTCTTTAAGGAAGACAGCAAAGATGGAATGGCAAACACGGCCAACCAGGAACTGCTGCCTGTAATGTCTAAAGATGATATGGAAACATAAAAGAAACATGGTTACAGAAGCTCAGAGATTCAGAAAGCGAACTCCATAAATCCTGGCATCATTGTGTTGAATGTCTTTAGCAGACCTTCACCACTCTTCCTCAGAGTGAGAATCAAACCAATTTTTTTCCACATTACTTAGACTGACTAAAAAATTTTTTAAAAGTGCAGAAAAAAATGTCCATAATTACATCTGAAGAAATGGACACTGGAATACCACTATAGATCACTGTTACACATTCTGTTAAAAGATCCACAATGGCCAACAGAACATAGCATTTACTTGTACATAAATCCAACTTCCATAACTGTTTACTCAGTGCAAGATATAGGTGAGCCTAACGTCTATCCCAGGAACCTCAGGACTTGAGACAAGGTTCACCCTGAATATAATGTCAGTCCAATGAGTAGCACACGCTGTGAGAGATTCCCCAGTGCCACTACGGGAGATTTACAGACACCATTGTGGCATATTTTTGGACTGCCAAAGGCATACAGCCCGGGACAAGAATCAAACCCACAACCCTGAAACTGCAAGCCCACAATTACCTGCTGAATTAAAGTGAATTAAGAGTTTTTTCTGGTTCAAGACATTTGGCCTGATATCTGACTTCCAGTCTCCTGAGTTTCTTCACTTCCCTACAAATGTTTCACTACAGATACGACCCATGCCTTCATCCCTTCTCTTCTTCCAAGCATCTGTGCGTAAGATGGCTGAAACAAAGACTTACATGTTAAGAAATGGATCTGAGCCGTTAGTGGTCATGGTCCTAGCGTCCTGTGACACGCCTGAGGAGGAAGCTGCATTTGGCGCGCTGCCGTCCTGCTCCAGGCTCGCTGCAAGTTGCTTCTGGTTCCTCAATGCTGAAGGTTCCTGGAAGTGTAACCACACATGAGGAAAGCGGAAAAAGAGAGATCAACTGATACAAAGTATCGGGGTGAAAACTTTAGAGTGAAAAAATTCACGGGCAGAAAATAGGACAAAATTATGCCGATCGTTATGAATGAGAAGTATGTGATCTGTGAAGGGTGATGGTAGTGTAGTTTTTAATATCGTGAAAATCTGAATGTAAATGTGCTTTTTGCTTTTGTGCAGTTTTTAACTAGAATTCATTTAATTGCAAAGAGCAACTTACAGAAAGTGCTGAAGACATTAGTAGAATTTAAGACCCCACTAGATGGTGCTCTTAGTTTGCTATGCTTTCAACCCTTTTTTGAACAGAGAGCACCATCTAGTGGAGTCGAAATATATAGCAAATGGTTCAAGAAGTGTCATTTTGAAGACATCACTAATAATCTGACCACCTTCATAAAACAAAGAAAGAAAGATAATAAAAAATGAAAAGCTAAGCTCTAACCTGGGTCTGTGCCTGACGCAGCAGTTCTGGGTGCTCAAGCCTCAGTCTCTCCTTCTCCATCTGCATCTGCTGAATCCTCACCAGACTCATCCCACTGCTCTGACTCTTGCTGGTTAGCTTCTCAGGGGTACTCTGGCCGACCCTCTGTGAGCTCAGCACTGAAACACAGAGGGAGCCATGTGGCATGTGAGATATTGTCATTTTCAGGTGTCATCTTGTAGCAAATGACTCACTCAGTAGTCTTGTGGTACAATCAGTCCTGCTACAATGCATGATTTTACACCACAAATCTGTTGTAGCGATACGTACATCAGTACCCAAGTTCCATACAACTCGGAATCGCATTTACGTTTGTGAGATTTTTTTAGTGTGAGAGAAAAGCACTACACGAACTACAGTGCAATATGATCTTAGCCAGAAGCCCTACTTGCACGCAAAAACAGTGAAATGATCTAACCAGTTTACAAATCTAAAAGAATCAAAAAATTTTGTACATCCATGCATTGCACAGGTCAAAGTCTTGACAAATTATTATTAAAAAAAGACACATTGTAACCTTTTTAGCTCATTTACACTTGCTTTTTGTAGACTGAGTCTGTGCCCTGCCTTCACTGGCCCTCCGCACACTGCAATCCATTGTATTTGTGCTGTATGCATGCATGGTAGCTGTGGCTCACAACCCATGACTAATGATGGCCAAAACAATGCCTGACCCTACTTGGTGGTGCTCAAAGCATGTGCCAAACGAAACCATCTAGAGAAGTGAGAGAATACAGCAAATGCTTCATGAAGCATTACTTTGGACATCACTACTTTCGACTCGCTGCAATCGGCGAGTTGGTGAATTCGGCACGTTCCGTTGAAGAGGTTACTGGGGAATTCTTGTGAGACTTATAAGACCCATAGGAGATGTTTATGATATAATCTATTAATGTATCATAATTTTTTTTGTTTAAAATGTATATAATTACATTATTACCCATTTGCTTTTCTTTATATTATTTCATTCATTTTTTGTTTGCTGTAGGTTGCTAAGTTTTGCGGTCACATTCCCCTAACCCGATTTTTCCCCATTGGATATGTGTAGTTTAGTAGGCGATTTTAGTGAATGTGACATTTTTCAGGAACACATTATTCGCATTGCAGTTGGACTGATTGTATATATGGATATGGCTTATTGCATACATGAAGAACAACTCACTGAGAAAAATCCTGGTGAATGATGATTCCAGCAAAACCTGTTAAAACACTTACACCTAGGATCTAGCGTGCATCACTGAATAATATTATATTCAAGAAAATAAAGCAATAATACTCCACTAGAAATATGTTTTAGTTGCTGTTATATAAAAAGTTTTATATTGATAATCTAAAAATCTAAAAAATCACCTCCAATAAAGAATAATTAGGCCAATATTAATACCGATATTATAGTAATATTTACTTTATTTACATTTTTAAGAAGTGTTAAAGATATATAAAACAAATATAACACAAATTTTCTATATTTCATAAGTGCAAGGCTCTTTCCAAAGTATCAAACACAAGAATATGATTGCAGGGTAACATGATACTGTAGGTGATATTACTTTAATGTTTCAGCATATTTTGTTAATTAAAGAACAGTGTTGTCAATTCTAAGTAGACACACTTCGATACCTTGACAAAACAAGCAACAATATCATATAATGTACAATTACAAAAACACAGCAAGATATCAAATACAAATGGATAATAATGATACCCCCAAGAAATAGGTCATCAGTAAGTTTGTTATATATATATATATATATATATATATATATATATATATATATGCACATTTCAAAAGGTTGAAACAATTCACATTTATTCAGAAAAAAATATTACAATGACACTTTCTGCAGTATAAAAACAAAAATATAGGGAGAATAGGGAGATATTCAATTGTGACATTAAGGAATGCAGTAACTCATTATATGACTGTTCATGTGATTAGCTAATATTAATTACCCAAGAATAAAATGTCTTTACTGTGCATGCAAGAATTGGATATAATGTGATTATTTCCTCATTAGCAAAGCCATATCTCAGTATTGCTCAGCTATGAAAATCACACAATTAACTGCTTTACCCAGTCTAGTATACACTCGCTCTCTCTCACTGAAATAGAATTGAACAAAATCAAATGTTATACTTGATCTATGTAAATACTCATCTATTTTAAAACAACAGCTTTTAGAACCTGTACAATGAATATTTACATTCATGACAACATAGACACCACCCCCTTAATTATCCAGGCCTGATCCATCCCCCCTCCCCGCCAATAAGTGAGGGGTATACTCATTTTTATGAAGCAATGATTTTGTTTAGGATTTTTTTTTTAAGACCACAGTGAAAAACTGAGGTGGAATAGAAAACATTTTTTAAAACAGTTAACAAAATCCAACAACAAAACTAAAAAAGACAAATTAGTACAAAAACAAAACAATATTTCAAAAAATACAACACTGTAATGAGTCATTTAACATTAAGGAAAAACACAAAGAGAAGATGCAATGACGAAAATTGGTCCTTGCACTTGATTGGATGAGCCGGGTGTCAATCATTGTGCTGCAAAAGCAGGAAGAAACAGAATGTGTGCTTGATGCTGATGTAACAGTGATCCATGTTAGCCTAGCAGCGTGCATTATGCGCAGCTTTCAGAAAATAAAATCTTAGTTGACATCCTTTCCACTGCTATAAAACCATATAATTTTAGTTACTCAGATAGATAAATGGTTAAAAAAAACTTTTTAAATACATGGAAAAAAATCTGTATTTTTCCACCCTAGACTGTGAGTAAGAGCAGGGAAATAAACAAGTACTTCACCATAAATTAATGCTTCCAATAAGAATATCCAATAGAGCGGAAAACTCAAAAGCCCAATATAAGGATTGAGCAGTATGAGAGGAAGACAGACTGTAATGCAGACCTACATTTTAAGTACCTTCATAAATCCTTTAAAACCAAGGATTCTGACAGTTAAAAGCTGCAGAATGATTGACACCCGATTCATTCAATCGGTTTCCTGTTCGGAGAATTCTTTCTCCACAAGGATAATTTGCTTCCATAAATGTTATAATGACTGCCAATATCGTATCTCAAAAGTCACCATTTTGTAATTGGCCAAAGCAATTAATAACAATTATTATTACTACTACAGCGACATTGCACTTGACGGGGCACAAATAATGTAGTATTCTGCTATTACTTATGCATTGGGGGCTTAATGGTTATGGAAGCGCACTCGTAATTGAAAGATTGCAGGATCGAATCCCCGACCAGCAAGGCACCACTGAGGTACCCTGAGCAAGGTGCCACCCCCAAACACTGCTCCCCGGGTGCTGGATTACCTGCAACCTGCTATGTCACAAAATCACATATGGGTTAAATGCAGAGGACACATTTCATTGTTGTGTGCTGTGGTGTGTTAACAATGACAAATAATCACTTAATTCTAAGAAACCACGAGTTAAATCTTACATATTGATCTCGTTTTAATTCATCATTAATGAATCATTATGCGTGTTTTATTTCAGGCAGTTTCTATATTTGTTACTGTATCTTAGTTCTGTAGACTTTGTGAACTACTGAAGGAACATTTAATGAATTACACAGGTTGTGATATCATGTTTGTTCATCATTAATGAATCATGACGCATCTTTTATCTCAAGTAGTGACTATTTGTTCATGATTTGTCAACAATTTCTACTTCAGTAATAACTGAATTATTACTAAGTATTTGTGTCCCATTAAGTAAAGCATTACCACTACTACTACAATTGTGGAATCACGCAGCGTACTTCTTGGAACAATTTTGCAGCATAGTTTGCTTGTGGTGTGCATACATACTAGATGATTATGGTCCAGGTTCATCACATGCTGGTGCAATCTTCAAAAGACGCTATACCACTGCTTTGGGCTTTTAATGCAGAATTTTAATGCACATGGACCTAGTTGGTATACAGTATGTACACCATTTTTAGATCAGCCCTTTCGGTTATTATGTATGCAGAACAAACGAACCAAAAATGCAAGACACAGCTGAAAATATCTGGTCAAAATGTAACTGCTTTTTCTTAATTCATTTTATGGTTTAGATTACAACACACACACACACACACGAAGGACAACATACACCAAGGTAAAGGCTATGAAAATCATTTGGCTTTTCAGCATAGAGCAGCAGTTTTTGGCCTATTGTCATAGTGCAATATCACTGACCATCTCCAGAGGTCAGCATAAGACCATGTGTAGAGATTTCTGCTATAGCACAACATATGCAATTCCGGTTAATATTTGTATTATACTAAATAACACAAAAATAACAGGGCTTATAAATTTTTTTAAACAGGGTTACAATAGACCACCCCAAACTTAGCCAAATAATTAACTAATATATTCTAAAAATGATACAAGATGGAGTTTGTCATCATATATTAGTTTTTTTTGTTCAACACCTGAATTTTCATCAGCACGCATCATAAACACTTTCTTGTACTGTTGTTCACTCTGATCTATGCCAATGATTTTGTGAATTTGCAATAAATTAATTAATATTATATGTGTATATAGCTGTGCTGAAAATTAGCTGCGGATCTGAGATTCTGTATCCAGTAAGTTAAAATCCTTTTAAACCACTTTTATTGTGACTGTCACTGCAACTTCATTAAAAATGAACTCTTTCAAATTCAATGAATTCAGAAATGAGTTTTAAGATGAATTTCATAAGTTTGATTTATATAGCTAAACTCATATCATCCCTGACATATTACATTTGACATATTACATGGGAATGTGTACATGTGTTTTTTTGTGATTATATCTTCTCAAAAAATACTGTGCTGAGGTACACTGCCAGTTCCTTCATATTAAACAAAGTACTGATCTCTACATTTCCCGATTGACCAGCCTTCAATCCAAACCCTACCAAAGCTGCACCTTGTGCTAAACAAATATCCTTTAGGTTCCACTTAATCCTTTCTACGTTTCTATCTTTGAGGCCTCGTCTTCCCCTGCCCCCATGCAGATTTTACATTGTCGAAAGGAAAAGTCTGGAACAGTTTAAGAACTGGGAAACAGCAGAAAAACCTTGGCAAAGGCTTGGTCCTGTCTGACTCAGGCCTGCGTCCACAGCCGCACACGTTACTCAGCATAACACGTAACTCAGTTACTCAGCAGCATTTCCAGCACTTCCATTTCCCTTCAGTCTAATGCACTCCCACTGTTAAAGTTTGATTAATACATTTGCCAGTAACTGAGGGCTACGAACCAGCTGGATGGTTATATTTAGAGACAGTCACATCAAAGTTCATTTAATATTAAACACAATTATCTATTACATATACATCTCAATATCAATATCTTTTTTAACTTAATTAATTAATTAATTGAGCTGGTGGTGAAGTATAACAAAGACATGGAATGGCTGAGGTGCCCCTGAGGAGAGGTTTGGGAACTGAAGCGGAGTTCATCTAGCCATCTAGCAGTATATCAGTGATTTTTCAGAAAACAGAAGACATCCTTGTTAGTTTTTGTTACTCTTAATTTGCATATTTTCCAATGTTAAATTGTTTTTTTTCTAATCAAATGCACACTTACTACTCAAATAAATAGCTTTAAACATTTCATTTCACTGCCTAAGACTTTTCTACAGTACTTAATATCTAATGTTTAACATATTAAATTAATATAACATATTAAACCAGAAATAACATAAATATTAAAATCCACAATAAATCCAACATTCAGGGCAAAAAAACTCACAGCTAGAAGTGAATTTATGTGAAACAATTTTTATTTCGAGTGAGTTTCTACTCTCGTATAAATTAAAAGTTAATTTATAGTCACAGGAAGAACCAAGGACTATGGAGACATCTGGTGATGAGAATGATTATCCCATGCATCTGTTCCATATTCTATTAATTTCATTTTTATTTCAACGATGTTTAGTGTGTGAAAATGAAATCCAAGCCTCAGTTTTGTTTTTTGTTCTGTCGGGGTCTGTTTTTCTTTCCATGAGGCTCATATGATAAAAGGTTTTGTACATAAAACAGAAAAGTGTCAGGCTAATTTTTAAACCCCTTTACAAAAGTATTATTTTTTATGGGGGGTTGGTTTTGCTTTATGTTTGGATGCAGTCATTATTTTGACAGTTACCCGAATTTTGTATAATTTAAGGATATTAATGGTTGAGCAAAATACAGTTATTAAATCTAACAGAGGAGGATATCACGATCAACTTTTAAAATAGTGATGCTTCTAATTTTCTCCCTATTATTTATATAATTTTAAGTTATGTTTCCTTATTCCATGTTGCTGCAAAACACAGACAATATGCAAAATTGGTGTGATGAAACATGCTAATCCTCATTCTCTGGTCTGAGCCTGTTGCGCACCTGCACGGCTATGTAAGATGCCATAATGCTTAATTCATCTACAAGACTTAAATCAGGTTCCCGACTATTTTTTCCCGCGGGGCAAATTCCACCAGCAACATAAAGCCAAGGTGCACTGCCTCCAATGTAATTTGTCAGGGTGAGGGTCTCAATTGGTGACTGCTGCTTTAAAATCATGGTTACTTTAGCGCTGCCAAAACATAGCATATTCACCTTTCTTGATCGTCATTCAATGTTTGTGATTCTGCTCTCATTTTTTGAATATAACTTCCACAAAGGCAGGTGGGAACATTTTCTAAAGTCCAAAGACTAACACTTTCTATGGTTTGACACTTCATAAAGATTAAGACTTATTAGAGTCCTAATTCTTTATCGGTTGTTGTGTTTTAATTGTAGTTTGAATGGTCATATACATATTAAGCATCAGGCTTATATAGGTTATACACACTGGCAACAGATGCCAGGAAAATGTTAAAGAATTTTATTTTGCTTTTTGTAGACAGCAATGTTGACTCCCAGACTCAGTTTATCAGTGCAATAAATGGTTAATTTAGCTGCCAGATTAAAACAGTTCAGGCTTCAGCAATTTGACCTGTTTAACTAAGGCAGTGGGTAAACATCAAAACTCAGCAGGGGGCTTCAGAGCTACGGCAATCCAGAAAATATGCAAAGGTACCCAAGCCGTTTTCCAGCTGAATACACAGAAGAAACAGACATAACCTGATGGGAAATACTTTTTAGGTTTTTGCTAGAAAGATTTTAGTATGAAGGCCAGAATTTGTCAAAACAGGGTAATCCTTTGGAATTAAGTGTTCAATATTAAAAGAATAAAACAATGAATTCGCCAAGGCCATTTAGCTAAAAAGACCTACGTTTCCCACCAAACCATAGTAATTATCTGCGCATCCAAGAACACATCAAATGATGCAAACTCTGCGGTTACAGACCTGAAAATATACAAATCTAGACTAGAAGTTGAAAGCAATTTGACAGAGTATTCCAAACAATATTCTTAAGAGTTTTGTATAGCAAGACAAAAAAATTTTCCCCTCGCTAATTCGTGCACTTTTAAATATTTTTTAAATCATCTTATTAGATTTAAATAAAAGGTACCATGAAGAGCAGGATGTTACAGAAACAGGCTTGTTTCTTTCAATAACTTTCGGAGAGCACAGTCTCACGACTTAACATTTTCGCTAGAAAACCTAGGAAAAGCTTAGAAAATAATATACTTTAGCCATAACACTTATGACTGGTTAGGCCATAGTGGGTATAATTTTATCACTATTAACAATAACGCTGGGTGATACATTATAAATCAATAATGTGCACCGTACAGAAGAGGCCAAGCCAAAGCCATTGGGTGTCATTTTAACCTTAGCCTGGTGCCTTGGCAACAACATTCATTAGTCAAGAGTCCATTCAGTCATTCGCTTATTTGATGTTATTTTCACATTCCACTTGGGACTTTAAGGAAAGCAATTTTTAAAAGATGAATTCGTCAGAGGTCTGAAAATGGAATTCAGCTCACCGATTCGTGAGTCAAGTCGTGGGTCCAACCAGGACGTGCTCTTGTTTTCGTGGTTGATGTAATATATCTCTCCCTCTGGGGTAATAGCCTGTTCCCAACCCTCAGGAAGCGGCCCTGAGACAGAAGTTAGCAGTCAGCCTTCTTTCAACAGACAAAGCTTTAAACCAGCGCAGCAGGCCCGATCATTACTGCATAGCATTCTGGCGAATATTTTTGTCATTATCATCATCCATGGACACAGTGCAGCACAATGTTGGTGTTGTCATCTAAGACAGACATACCACAACTTGAAATGTTGTAACATCTGGTCCCACCTAAGCCCAGTAAAGGCAGTTGGTGAGCTGAGGTAAGGTATTAAAAGTTTTTGCCTTTCACAATGTTCAAAATTTTCACAATTTAAGGGTCTCCACTACATCAAATAAGTGATGGACAAAATGATGCTTCATGAACCATTTCCTGTGTTTTCTGACCCCACTTGAAGATGACGTTGGTTTTTGTCAGGGCATGCTTTATACCCTTTTTTGGAGAGAGAGCACCACCTAGTGGGGCCAAAAAATACAGCAAATGGTTCATGAAGCATCATTTTCTCCATCACTCAATCGAACATATGCAAACACTATTTGGAGTTTAAATGAGTAAGTGAGCACTTTACTGCACACTTACTGGAAAGCTAAATGGAAAAAACAATCAGGCACAGCACGGCTACTTTAAATCTCGCTCTGTTACCAACCAAAAGCGTGCAAATGGAGCTATTAAAATTTAGGGAGAGATCAACCAAGTACAGATCCATCCATATTTTAACCCCATAGAAACATGTAGAGCAACCCTGAACCCAGCCCTGAATGGCGAAATAGGTGTGCTAGCCAGTGAACCATGCCCAACTATCGATGTGCACGATATGGCGAAACAACACGTCACTGATGAGATGGATGATAGATTGTGCTTGACGCTAGTGGCTTACCAGTGGCTGAGCTCACGACAGGCAAAGGGGCGGCCTGGTTTATCGGTAATATAGCCTTTCGGGGGTCCTGCCAGGTGGTCGTTTTATCCAAGTGGCTGAAATCAATTAAAAAAAAAGAGTTGTGTGTGATTTAGGGTGCAGACATCTAAAGGTAACAGACTCCTGTAGGGTGGTGACGTGAAATACCAGTTCAGTGTCTAAAACTTTTTGGTTTCAATATTTCCTTTCTAAATATAGCAACATATTCAGAGAGAAAAAAAAAGACTAGAAAATGAATTTGAAAACTGAGGTACAAAAAATACAAAATGCCTTTTCAATTAATATTTCCCAAGCAATGAGACAGTAGACATCTTTGATCTTACTGATTTTACCGTTGCTATTACCATAAATCTATCGCTCCATTATACTCTTTGGCTCACAAACCTGTCACAAGAATCTTTGAATGTGAGACATTTGGTATAGAGATGTGCAGTATTTCAATAAAATGTACTTATAATATGCATTTAATCACTTTTGAGTAGAAATAAATCATGCGACTTGTAATAAAATACTTTGAGAAGTTGTATTTTATGTATTTACAATACTTTATAAAATATGTGAATTTATTTTCTGTCATTTTAAAAACTGCCACCACCAGGCTTTCAGACTTTTAAATATAGCCCTCCACCATCTTTGGCTAGATGCAATTAAATCACATGACATTCTGATGGTTCTTGCACACTCTTTATGAACTTAATTATCTCATAAGCAGTAATAGAAAAGAAGCTGCTTTGGTGCTCAGTGCAAAATGCCTTAATGTATAGTCTGTAGTAAAATATACTATCAGATATTGCTCACTGAATATCATTATAGTACAGAAAAATAGAGCAATTAGAAAACAGCAATGCTGCGCTCTAGAATTTGTGAATTAACTTGCTGCCCTGTTAGTTGCATTCCAGTAAATTTCAGACACGCTCAGGCATCTTCTGGTTTTTCATATATGGAACCCTTCACTACTTTTCTAGAAGTGAAGTGAATTTGGTCATCATCAGGGAATTAATTCTATGCTTTGTCCGTGTATTTATAATTGTATGCTATGTGTGTATTTATTCAAATCAAAAAATTTTATACAGTGCCTATGACAATAGAGTTTACATAGGTGCATATATATTTAATGCACGTGTGTGTGTGAGAGAATATATAGATATATATAAATATATCTTTAACTGAACAATCCAATTTGAACAATCTACAAATTTCAAAACTATTTAATTGAATGTACTGCTTTAAAGCATATATTATATAAATTAAAAGCACAAAACTAGTAAAATTCACTTGCATGTAATTTTTTTTTATTTATGAACCATTCATTTTTCAGTTCTTGCAATACAGACACTGAACCATTTGGAAAAATACAAACAGTAGTATCTCTACTTACTACTCATTTGTTGTTCAGTTTGTGTATTTGTGTTTCCTATCAAAAATGTTTACATGCATACATGTCGTCCTGGATTTAACAGATGCATGATACCTTTTACAACAAACTTCCTGTATTACTTAGGTTACCCCAAACACCACTCAAGCTTACCAAACCCCTGTAACTAAACTTTGAAAGGAAAAATCGCTAGTAATTTTTAAAGGTTTTCAGTCTCAATGGCAAATACATTCAAACATGTCTTTTACCCACTGTGCAGATTAATGCTTCTCAAGCTGGTGTTTGGGGACCTCCAGACAGTCAAAGTTTTTGCTCCCTCCCAGCTTCCTGGCAGACACTGCATGTTTTTGCTCCCTCCCAGCTTCCTGGTAGACCCTGCATGTTTTTGCTCCCTCCCAGTTTCCTGCCAGATAGTCCACGTTTTTGCTCCCTCCCAGCTTCCTGCCAGACTGTCCACGTTTTTGCTCCCTCCCAGCTTCCTGCCAGACTGTCGACGTTTTTGCTCCCTCCCAGCTTCATACCAGACTGTCCACATTTATGCTCCTTCTCAGCTTCCTGCAAGCTTCCTATGCTTTAAAGCAGTATTTATGCTTATTTAAAGCAGCTCCCTCTCAGCACGCTACCAGATAGCCCATGTTTTTGCTCCCTCCCAGACAATCCACATTTGGGTTTATATCTTAAGTTATTTTTAACAAGGGGTTAATGTTTATTAATGTTCTGAGAATTCTGAAGCCTTTCCTCACTTGACAATAGTGGGGAATAGAAACAAAACCAAAGTGCAATACTATGGGTGGGAGATCTGAGCCCCTCCAGGATCCCCCTGAATGCAGTTATTAACAAAATGTCATGTACTAATGGATAATTCACATGAGTAGTACCTGAAAGTCATGCAATGCCATTCCCCTTTATGGTGTACTTACTCAACAAAGGAGTTTCTGGACTTTCTCTATGGCAATTGTTATCTATTTAGTACTTTCCTAAAACATCATAGCTCTTTTTTGCGAAAAGAACTGACTTTGTTTGGTGGCTAGGGGTGAATGATGGGTAATTGCACAAGGCAACATCTTGAGAGGAAGCTCCGCCCCCACATCCGAGACCCTTGGAGGGAAGCTTGCCTTCCACTGGCACTGCTGGTGGCCTTAGTCACAGGACAGCAACGGTGGCCTGGTTAACTTTAGCAGATATTGATACATTGCATGCAGCTTGTAGGACTAGAGGTGTGGAAGAACGAAGCTTTAGGATTTCTAGGTTTATGGTAGGAGGGGTGAAAATAACATGGCAGTATAGTATATCTTCCTATATGACAGCGGTCGCAGCTACATACAGATTAACATGGCAGTATAGTATATCTGCCTATAAGACAGCGGTCGCAGCTACATACAGATTAACATGGCAGTATAGTATATCTGCCTATATGACAGCGGTCGCTGCTGCATACAGATTAACATGGCAGTATAGTATATCTGCCTATATGACAGCGGTCACTGCTACATACAGATTAACATGGCAGTATAGTATATCTGCCTATATGACAGCGGTCGCTGCTACATACAGATTAACATGGCAGTATAGTATATCTGCCTATATGACAGCGGTCGCAGCTA
>JABFEB020000038.1:6796353-6817080 GCA_019775895.2 Stomatorhinus ivindoensis | reverse complement strand
TATATATATATATATATACATACATATACACACACACACACACACACATACATACACACACACACACAGAAGTTGGTGTTATGATCACTAATAATAATAATAATAACAACATCACTGCTATACCCAGCGGCATACCTAGAAATTCTGGGCACCCTAATAAAATGCAACCTTGGGGCCCCCTTCCCAATTTTACATATAATTTTAAGTATTCAAGAGTGCTGTGCCCCCTGATTCTGCCGGGGTATCCATGCCCTTCTGACACCCCTGGCTATACCTCAAAAGTAAATGAAAATCGGGTCAGATGTCAGATTGAGCTGTGATTAGCCAGCAGATGGCGATATACATTTATCTGTAATCACAAAAACTAAAATAATGTCTGTTGTACTTGAACCAAGCCATCTGATCTTAATCATCTATTCATTTTCTGTAACCACTTGCCCTGGTCAGGGTCATGGGGGGTCTGGAGCCTGTGCCAGAGGCAATGGGCGCTCACACATGGCAATGGGCGCTCACACATGGCAATGGGCGCTCACACATGGCAATGGGCGCTCACACATGCACACCTATGGGAAATTTGGTAATGCCAATTAACTTCAGCATGTTTTTGGATCCCACAATGACACACAAAAGAACATGCAAACTTGTGAAGCCATGGCTCGAACCTAAGCCCCAGAGGTGTGAGACAATGATGGGAACCACTGCACCCCCCCCCCCTCTCCAATGCAATCTTCAGTTAAAAAAAAATTGGTAAATTTAACACTATACCACTGCATACTGTAATTTGTACTCACCTAACTAGATCTTTGTATATTAACCTGGTTGTCTCAATGTAAGGACCGATGGCATCCTCATACTGGCAAAGCTCGCCACCTAAGCAGATGTGCTTGAAGAGTCTGAATAGAAATTCTACACGATTTTCCAGGCTGATTATTTCATAACTTTCAGAATCCTCTATAAGAAGCATCTTTCAAAAATAGAAAGGATCAAAGTAGAAATTTAAAAATTAAAGGTGTTTAAGAAAAAAAAAAACACGCAAGTAGACAGTTGTTACTTACTATATTTCTTACTTATAATGATGAGAACTTACCTTTTTCAGCTCATCAAAGTCAGTGTAGTGTTCATGTAAACATTTTACAATATGACCATTAGGGTGTAATATTCCACTATTGTATAAGGGGTCAAAAATCTCCATTGAAACCTTTGTGCATGGAATGATTTCCACATTTACACTGGCAACATCTCTTTCTGCAAATTGACAAGTATGAAATAATGTTACATGGCTATAATACCTAATTTAGACAGTGTGCAGTGTTTATTGTTTTTCTTTATGAATATTATACAAAACAACAAATTGCCATGCTGCACCTACTATATAGAATACTTAAGATACTCTGTCAGGATTTATGTCATTTGTTTTAGGTTGCTTGAAACCAATTAACAGGAAGCTTAAAACAGGAGGTTGAATTTAACAAATGTTTTCAGCATCAGAATATAAAATGTGTTACTTACCAAAAGGTTTCCACAATCCCGAAGGATCAATCACCTTCAAATTGGAGATAACATTGGGATCTCTGAAGAAATCCTATACAAATGTGCATTAAAGGTGTAGACATTGTTGTCTGTAGCTGGATAGCAAATAAAACCTGTAACCTGTACCTGTTAATGTAAATGTACTTACTGATACAAAATCATGTCTCCTGTAAGGGTGAAACAACTGGTCAAACGTAAATGTCTGCGCGGAGATTCTCCCCAGCATAGACCTGTAAGAAGAATTACAGCATTAATTAAAAACAATTAAAATAAAGTTTTGGTATTACCTACTACATGAAGGAACTTCACAAAACGAAAAACCATTTCATGAAGAACTCTGTGGTTTGTCTGTCCTGGGTGAAAGCAAAGACTTTGGAAGGAAGCAGACTGAAGGTGAACTGCTGTTTCAGCGCTTGCTCTCCCACGGCCATGTTTGAAGGTGGATATGTAACCATGGTAACAAAGGGACACTGACACGCGCGCATTGCAGGCTTCAGCACTAAAACCACGTCAGTGATATGTGGATAGTACGAAGCGAGTCCTTTGGGCTTTAATTTCGAATTTTGGTATAATGAATTGTAACTTTTTATACGTGGTATATTACGGATTGCCTACTCTCACGCACACGATTTCAGACTCTCATGCTCACGCAAGAAAACTTATGGCAAATCTATATTGTTTTAGACCTAAAGTTAGGTACATCAAAAGCGTCGGGGTTGTTTGCAAACCCTGCAGACTATTTCCAAGGTAATTAACTGTTACAGGTAAGTGCATATTCAGACTCTTCTCGAATTGAAAAACTCACTCCTGCCAGCTGACCAAACTTGACAGCTTTATACATTACCATGACCATTCACGCTGCACGCCTATCCTGCTCCGAGCAGGTTTAAATTCTGACTTTCGGGTTAAAATATGCGTAAATCCCACCCATTTACCGAACACGTAGCCTATATGAGACATTCCCTTTGAGTAAATATTAGGGATGGGCGATAACAACTAATTTTCTTTTAGATACCAATTCAAGTAGATACCGGGGGTGCTGACGATAAAGCCCTCCCCCATTATTTATTAGGCCTATTAGGTGTTTGTTTCTCAGCTGTTCCTTGTTGTGGCTATATTTAGGTTCACGTGGGTGAAATGACAATAAAGTCATTTGACATCTTGGTATAACTCACCCAAGCTATTAGAGGAACAAGAAGAAGTGCAAAAGCAAGAGCATATAATATAACCAAATCTCGATACACATGATAATCAGGCGCTTATACCTTTGCAATTCTCCAGGTCTCCCCCCTGATTAAGCAGACCTCATCTTCTTAATAAGAACGTCAATTTAGATGTTCAACAGTATCAATCAAAATTGGACGAATGCTCAATCACCTACAGAAGCGGGAGGATCTGTTTTTTACCGTTCTCCAAAGACAGTGACTGCTGCAGCACCTGGAAAGGCCTGTAAGTCGTGACAGGTGATATGTTGGCAGAGGTGGACATTTCAGGTCCAGAAAGTAAAAACCAAGATTTCGTTTCAACCATCCAGATGAGTATAAACTGTCACAATCCCAGAGTACTAAAATCAGAGTGTCTGTTTGCTAGTACAAGTTGTCCACAAGTCGTATGTTCGTAACCTTGAGCATAAAACCCATCCTCTGTAGGCGTTCGAACTCGCTGGACCCTTTCCATGCGCTCGCATCTGCCCAGCACTGGCTCACTCGACAGGTTGGGTTTTTCACTTCGTTGACTGGTCACGTTGAATGCTGTGATTGGCTGTTTGTTCTGGAAGAAGTAAAAGATGACGATCATCGAGCAGTTTCAGTCTATATCATGATATCGGAGCAATGACATCTTATACACCAAGTTAACATCTTTCAGAGATGGTAATCGGAGTCATGCATAATTAAACGGCACACATTATCAACCTTGTGGTGGTGCTGTTTTGCATACTTTGTCAGACATTTTGCATTCTTCGGTTTCACAACTAACTCTGAAACCAAATGTTCTTTTCACCTTTCTTTTTATGATGAAACATTGCTTCCCCGTTGTCTTAAAGAAACCTCCTGAAGTTCTTTGTCAGGAAATGTAACTAAATGTGAATATGAATAATGATGGTGACCAGTCTGTTTTAAATTACTTTCAAACATCATACTGAAGTGATTTTTTACTGATCCAAGCGGTTTTAAGAAGTCATATTTTTGTTTAGATCTAATATTCTGTCATGGAAATGTTCAGGCCCTTGGACTTTTGCCTGGATGTTGTCATATTATTAAAACCAATGCAAATATAAAGACAAAACAGATATTTCCGTGGATTCCATGGATTTTGGGCCATGCATCAAAAGAAATGTCACAAATTTGATATGTAATACAGAAATGAAGATAAAATATACATAAAACATTTCTGTACAATGGTGTAAGGTGTCTAAGGTTAAAGAATATTTTTGTTAATATACAGAACAATAACGTATAACGACGAACAGAGATAATTCAGAATTGGGAGTGAGGAAAACGTCAGATTTTCTCTCTTTTTTTTTATAAAGTATGCATACTGAAACTGCTAAGATATGTACTTTCCTTAGGGGTGACAAATCAGTGGAATCACCCCATTTAACACGTATCGAAAGCCAAATTTATGCTTGACAGTAAAGCTTCTTTAAAGGAGTCCCCCTACAGGAAGATCGTATCACTGCATTCGGACCGGAAAATCCGAATAAGGAGCCAACTGCAGCCTCGTGACGCTTCGGCGGTAATTAAAGAAAAAAAAACTCAAATTCCTTTTTTAAATCTTCTTTATTTATGAAAATTCTCCACGTTAACCTTTAAATTGCTGCTTCGGTAGACAGATGATTCTCCGTCATGCCAATCTGCAGTAGTCGTCCTACATTATTTAAAAATGCACTTCCGTTCTTTCTGTTTAAGGGAAGTACCTGCCTTACTGCTGGAAAGTCCCCGATAGCGATCACAACGAAACCTAAGAACGTTTCTAATTTTTCCTTTTTAGGGGGGGGGGATTTTCCTCGCTGACCCGTCTAGCTGGTACGTTGTGGAGCAGAGAGTTTCACCTGCTGCCCGGTATGTAAGTCCATCCAGACCGCGTTATATATAACCGTATTATTTATCTACGTATTATTTAATTTATACTGCGGAATTTTGACGGTTATTAATCTGAAGGGGCAACGTAAGGAACTAAGTGTGACTAGAGCATGACGCAGCCTGATTGGCGGTGACTAAACGCGCTTCATCCTCAGTCTTTATAAGGGTGACAGACTGCGAGCCCCATTTCTGTTTCGAAGGCCACTTCCGGTCGGGGCCATTTTCTCGTGAAATTCTTAGGAGGAGAATCTAAGGGTGAGTCCGACTGCCGGACCGGGGTAAGCTGACATCTCACCACGACACCGACTTAGTGCTCGCTGATGAAGCCATTTTGCTGTGTTCTATTGCGTGGCCGTTTCTAAGCTGTGTTGCGCTCGGGGTGTATAAAACCGGCCGTTTGTGTGATGGCGGAGCCATTGTCTGCCCGTCCTGTCTGACACCGCAACGACGTGACTGACTCCATTACGTTTAAACATTATCTGAATTATTGTCCTGCACCGTGTAAAATAGCCGAAAGCACGTCTTTATTAAGACAAGACGAAAAGCTTACGGTATTGTCTGGTTTAGTTTTCGGATTTTGTGCAGCTGTCTTGCGCTTTTGAGGCAGTTCTGGTATGTCTTGCCTGTCATAGGACACCCTCTGCATCAGGTCTTACTTGAACACTGTAAATTGAGCAATCAAGTACTTTATTTTAAATGTAAAGTATTTTTTTAAGTAAAAGTACTCACACAATGGTTGGTCTCAATGGGTGTGCCATTTTGTAAAAGAATAGTAGATATATTGACTTACGCCTCTACCGATATCATAAGCTCATAATAATTACAAGCAACTATACAGTATATGTGAATTGGAAAGTTTGGTGTGCTTATTGTGTATGAACTCTGCCATACTGTGTGTACCCGCTTAGAATTACGTGGATAAGTTATATACTAGGTATTACCCACTAATATACCATTAAGATAAACCAATCAGGACATGATATATCTTTAAATCGTTTGTATACTTGCAAAGCTATTCAACACATCTGCCATCACCGTAGCTAATAAAGCCACCTGATTGGTAGGAAATGGCAAACAACGCCAGAAGGCAATAGGCTATTTTATATAATTGTTTTTTCATGCAAGATTTTGAGGAAATTGTGTTTATAAAATGTAACGAATAGAAAGTACAGATAATTACAAAATGGAGTGAAATAAAAAGTATGCATTATTATTTTTACTTAAGTAAAGTACAGGAAAAAATGTACTTAAGTACAGTAACAAAGTAAAAATACTTTGTTACATTTCCCCACTGAAATTTAGGGTAATTTCTTTTTACCTATTTACTTGGTGACTGACTTGTTTATTGTCTGGTATATTGTTTGCTTAGTGTTTAATGATTAAGAATTGCTACGGCATGTCAAAGAGAACTACAGATACCAATTATCACTGTTTTATCTATGAGGTAGGGAAGACACGCCCACTTACTAATACATTTAGACCACTGTTTGCCAACCCGATCCTTGGTGGGCTTGCAGACAGTCCATGTTTTTCTCCCTCCCTGTCTGTGGGTCTCAGAGGACTGCATTGGGGAAAAAATTGATTTAGATTTAAACAAACTTTTCGGTCACTAACAACAAGTTTCTATTTTTTTTCTTTCCAACAGGTCAAGAGAGTGATTAACAGCTGCCACTATCTGAAATTCATATACATATATATTTTTTTAAGTTGGTTTATTAATTCTGTCATGGATACCTAAATACCTCAATGGGATGTCCATTTCAGGGAGAGAGGTTTGAATCAAATTCTGGAACTTCCCTTTTCTTAAACATACCCTGAATTATTTTTACTTCAGCATAATTTCATTCACAAATTACCCATGTGGAAAAAACTGAAAAACACCTGTCTTTGTATAATGGTACTTACCAAGAGAAATGGAGCGACTCGTATTGATGACGATGCAGGGTGATTTTAAAATCTTCCATTAGTTATTTTTTACTTTGGAAGTTTTAAAATGTTATTTCCCATCTCATTAGCACAGACCGTAGAAAAGAGTAGGAGGAGAAACTTAGTTGAGGAAGGTGCTCCTACCATTTTCTTGAATGGCATAGTGATGGCTTTGCTGTTTTCAGAGCAATAAAGAGAAATTTAATTTATGAAACTGCAACTGATTTATACATTTCTAGTTCATTTTTGTCTTAGAAATACAAGCAGATCTTGTATTTTTTATTCTCACTCATTTGGAATATTCATTCAAACCTCTCTCCTTGAAATGGACATCCCTTTTTCTTCTTCCACAATGGAAATTTTACAAAACAGCAGTTTCTTAAGGACGTTGTGCAGCAACAGTGGACTGGCAGATTTGATGTATGACAACACCTCTGAACTATTCCGAATCTCCACATTTGCGAAATTCCCACCCACCGTGGCTGTGACAGAGAGGAGTCTTGCACGAGCTGGGTTTTATTACACGGGTGTTGGGGACCGCGTTCAGTGCTTTCGCTGTAATGTGACAGCGGAGAACTGGCAGGCAGGAGAGTGCCCAACAGAGAGACACAGGCAGATTTCCCCAACCTGTACATTCATCCAGAGCCTGCCATCTACATCCAGCCTCTTGTCATCTTCCCACTCTGCATTTTCCCCCCTGCGACACTTAACAGCTTTGCAGGTGTCTGCCTCTATTACCACCCCTGCAGCCACATACCCAGGCCAGCCGGATGAACAGGTTGGATTCTTGGGCTTCCCAACAAGTCCTTTAAGCTCCCGTGGCTTGGAAGATGCGTCACATCAACGTCCGGCTGCCTGTCACAATGCAGGCATGTGCCGCGAACAGGAACGTCTGGACTCTTTCCAGAACTGGTCTTATACGGCCGTGACCCCAGCTGATCTGGCTAAAGCTGGCTTTTACTACATGGGTCAGGCTGATTGTGTGGCCTGCTTTTGTTGTGGTGGGCAGCTCAGCAACTGGGAACCAGGTGACCGGGCAGTGCTGGAGCACCAGAGGCACTACCCCAACTGCCGATTCGTAAGAGGAGAAAGAACAGAAAATGTGCCAATTGCTGTCAGTGGACTGGTCAATGTTTCTAATCCATTGATGCAGCAGTGTGAGGAAAGATTATTAACATTCGTTAATTGGCCTTCTAGAATACCAGTGCGACCCGACCAGCTAGCCAAGGCTGGTTTTTATTACGTAGGTAAGTTCTCGCCTCTTTTGCTTCACCCATTAGGGTAGAGCGTAATTTCATGAAGTTACTTTTTAACGAAGGGGAAGGGTCAAATGTAGCTGTGAAGACAGTTTGAATGTTTTGTTTTTTTTTCCCTTTTCCTATTTCACAGGCCGCAATGATGATGTGAAGTGTTTTTGCTGTGATGGCGGACTTAGATGCTGGGAATCGGGTGACGATCCCTGGGTGGAACATGCCAAGTGGTTTCCAAGGTTAGGAATGTGTATTTTCAGAAGTGCTTTGAATATGAAATCCAGTTTTGTTTTATTTTGTACAATGCCTTCACCCCTCTGCACTTTGCGGGATGTTTTTACAGGTGCGAGTATCTTCTGCAGGAGAAGGGCCAAGAATTTGTTCATCAGATTCAAGCTCGATTTCCACGGTTGTTTGAGCAGGTTAATATATGTAGTTGTCTTGCATTTCAATGTGTTAAAAATATCACGAACACCATGAACAAGTTTCTGTTCTTTTCAGCTCTTGACGAATGGTGACAGTTCTTCACGGGAGTTTGTTGATCCCCCAGGTATGTAAAATGTTCATTGTTTAATATCTATTATATAGTGTAGAAATTATTCTAAGTTTATTGTACAGTTGATAAAATAATCATTGATTGTCTGCACTTTTTGTCAGTCAAGACAAAATGAGTTTCTCCTGACTCACACAGAAATCAAAAATTACCTTTTACTCATTCAAGGGGTGCTTTTCAAGAATGTAATTTTAATGTTACGTGAAACCTTTGTAGTGCTATTTCAGTAAATGGTGTCATTTTAGAGAAACCGTCACTTTTTACCATCACTAAGAATGAACAGAAGTTTCCAACAACTGTAGTTTTTGTACAAATTTTTGCATGTATTGTGTGTGTGATATAATGTGAATATATGTCATATTCCTTACAAGGGGGTCGTAGTCTCACTCACCACAAATTTAATTGCAGTAATTAATGGTAACACTTTGTTACAGGATTAGCTTGTATTTTCACGCTTAACCAGTTTTATTGGAGGAACACTAATCCTGCTTGTGTGCAGTAATTGTGCAAAATGTCGCTGGTGGAGCTGTTCACTTTGAGTAGCAAATTATAATGTGCTGTGTGTCTTCAGTGGTCCATCTTGGCCCAGGAGAAGAACGGTCAGAAGATGCAGTTATGATGAACACACCTGTGGTGATGTCCGCCTTGGAGATGGGGTTTGAGCGCAGTCTGGTTAAACAAACTGTACAGAGTAAGATTCTTACTAGTGGGGAGAACTACAAGACTGTTCAAGAGCTGGTGTCAGACCTACTGAGTGCTGAAGATGAAAAAAGAGAGGAGGAAAAGGAGAGGTTCGCAGAGGAAATGGCCTCAGGTACGAGGATTGCTTGTAGAAGAGACACGTGTTTGGTGCTGATAAAGGGAGGAACTTGCAGTGCTCACAAAAAGTAGGGATGCTTGGTCAGTTCAGGAAAAATATTGCAGATTGATTTTATAACAATCAATGCTGACAATTGCTGTCATTAGATACAACCAGAAGTTTTAAGCAAAGCTTTCATTTGAAGTAGTAAAAAATTGTAACCCAAATTATAGTTGTAAAAGAGCTGTTCTGAGTTCAAAAGTCCGTTGACAAGAGTCATTTGGTATTTTGTAATTTGTAAAGCCTTTGCAATAACATAAAATGGCCAACGTGTGTTTAGTTATGCCTTTTGGAGCCAGTGACTATGATTGCACTTAATAGCAAAATGTCAAAAAACACGAGTTAGTCAAAAAAGTTGACACTTAAGAAAATGTCTATGTGGAAGATATGTGCAGATACGTTAAACATTGCTTCTAATTGGACTTTTGTATGAAACCAAATTAACCAATGAATTTGCAATATTTTCCCAGAACTAAGCACCCTAGCACTTTGTGTGAGCACCGTATGAGCTGTGGAATTTTCTGATGTTTCTAAAATTCTGTGGCTTCCTGAAAGCAGGATTGAGCTGGTTTTAAAAATGCTTTTTAAAAGATGTTGTGTATTTACATTGTTTCCAGATGGCTTCACTTTTTTGAAAAAACACCACATGGCCCTTACTCAGCGTTTGAAGAGTGTTCAAAGCTTGATGGACCACCTTCTGGAGCAGTCTGTCATCCTCCAGAGGGAATACGACACCATTGCCAGTTGCACGTCAGTCAAACAACAGACCAGTCAGCTAATTGACTTGGTGCTGTCCAAAGGCAATGCGGCAGCTGAAGTGTTCCGAAACTGGATCAAAAAGAACGACGTATACCTCTTAAGAGAACTAATGGGTATTTAATTTTTTCAGCTTTCACAAAAAACAATTATTAAATCTTGACCACATCACTGTGAATTACATTTTGATGGAAACTGATAATCAGTCATCAGGTAGGCACACTATAATGTGGATTTCAAGTGAAGATCTGGCAGCAGCAGTTGATGTTCCAGAGACTTTGATGACTTCTACTCCATCCTGGCTCCAAACAAAAAAAGAAAAGAAAAGTCTTGCTCTCCTGAATACTATTGTGTAATTGTTCTTCTCACTGCAATTTCAGCCCAGTCAAATGAAGCTGCGTCACCGAGTCAAGATCTTTCAGGTACGTACAGACTTTAACGTTATCGTGCAAGGTTCTGATTAAAATGTCCAAAAGTGCATATTAGAGAGGTGGTGCGATTCCCTGTTCTTTTCTTAACAGATTTACCTATGGAGGAACAGTTAAGACGACTGCAAGAGGAGCGTACTTGTAAAGTGTGCATGGACAAGGAGGTCAACATTGTCTTCATCCCCTGTGGACATCTGGTTGTGTGCAAAGAATGTGCGCCATCATTACGCAAGTGCCCCATTTGCAGAGGGCTCGTTAAGGGCACTGTTAGAACCTTCCTTTCCTAATCTCTTAAGGCCTGTTATCAAAATTAGCGCATGTAGAGGTAGAATTGATTTTATGGTAATCTTGATAATCCTGAGTGTGCTGTTCTTTTCCCTGTTATCCTGCTGATGCTCATTTGACCTCTGCATGTCTGCCTCTTGTATACTAAATATGATTTTCTCAACTCCTTTATGCACGTTTTTCTAAACGCATTTAAACTTTAAGCAATTTTTTTGTTTCCTGGCAAACTGTGCTGTAACATTGACTAAATATGATTGAATGTGCAACAGTCTTCCTAAAAAAGTGAACTATTTAATTGGTGTGTTGTAATTATTGGAACGTGTTGATTTGTTTGTCTTGTAATACTGACTGAAGATTAATTGCCAGGAAACAAAAGGTGTAATACAAACCTGCTTATTCAAAGAAGTTTAGTTGTAATTAGTGCAAAGTGTATTTTATTTGATTGAAAAAACAAACCTCATTACAGTTCTTCAGTGCTTTTTTGATTCAAAATATATAATGTTATAAAATTGTTCAAAATTAACAAATTGTTATACTTGGGTCACAGCAGATGGAAATTTTGTTGTGAAAGTAAAGGTAGGTACAAAGTAAACTGCAGCTGCCATACAGAACTTTGCTTGTGATTGACCTTCCGGATTTGCTTTTTAATCTATACCATAAATCTAAACTATATACTATACGTACTTAGGGGAATTTTAGATTGAGAAACACAAGTCTCAATTCATTGTTTCAAATATGTAACAAAAAACTAGTGTAAATGACAGGTGGAAAAAATGCACACACAGTGTATAATCAGATTACTCAAATCATCTTTATACAGTGTTTTAGGAGGAATCCCTTTTTTATTTCTTTGCTGTTGATGTAAACTATTACATCTTAAAATACACCATGATGCAGCCACCTTCTGAAAGGTCAGGAGTCTTCCCCAGCAGCACGAGGAGAAGGTCTGGCCAAATCTTGGGTCAGTAGCGTAATGCACACTTTATTAGTTAAATTAATTTTCCATTTATATGAAATCCTATATAGAAAAGTGTTTCTGTAGATCATTGGCTTTGCTCCCATCCAGATTTTAATTTAAGGGCAAATTAATGCCTGAATTATAATAGAAGATGTTGATTTTCAATTTAAATGGCATGTTAAATTTTACATATAAAGTTTTGGTAAAACAGGCTTAATTTCCAGATTGCATACTATCCTTAGCAACACTTGCATTAATGATTGACTGGCTTCGAAAAATGTTATCAGTAAGTCCTGAATATGGGCTTGAATACCTAGTGGTAACACCAAGGATAAATATTCTTAAGTGCAATAGCAACACTCTGGAATGTTAAGACCTCAAGTTGTATATGTTGTGAAATTTACTATTGCGAGTAAGAGGGCAAAGTCCTAGACCACCACGTCACGCTTCCTTCATTTTGGGGGGGGTGTTTACCTATGTATCCAGTGTATTCTCTATCTGTAGAAAAAATAGCAATCTTTGAAAAATTATACCTGTTCCTTATATACTTCACGGATAAGTAAAATTTATGAGTGTCAGAACGAGTAAGTAGTAGGAAAATTACTAATGTTAGACTGGTGTATTTAACATTCTAAATGTATTGCAATAGTCTGATGTATACTTAGGGGGAAGAACCATTAAGAGCTTTAATGACCAGTCCCCTAAAATTTCATTGGTAGCCACACCAAAGAGGATATTGTTTTTTAGTTTTCTAATTTTAGGCAAGCTGTAGTTTCCTTAACTGTCTACCAAAGAGGACATTCTGGGTAATATATGCTTCTGGCTAATATCTAATATTTTATTTCACTTAATCAGTTTGATATAATGCGATGATTGTCTTTTTTTGGGTTACACAGACAGCTGTATTATCTGAATAGCTGTGAACATTGCTACCATGGCTTAACCAAAGGGTAGCAGAAGATATGACCTTCTTGGTTGAACATAAAATCCCCATATTTCATTGAAAGGTTCCACCTGAAGTATGTAATCTTTCAGTCTACTGCTAGTGTACTAGTTTTACCTGTGTATGAATTAAATATGTCTGTTTCAATTATATACATTGCATGTATAAAGATAGTGAGCAAAGCCAGAAAGCTTTCACTACTAGCAAAGTATTTGGATTGTGGGCATGAGTTATGTAAAATATTTCTGAATACATTATGCAATTTAAAAATCTGGTGCATCCCCATTTCTAGATTATTTTGCAAAATGAGAAAATGACAAATGGACCATACTGACTGGATTTATAATGTACTTCTCTTTAAAGGACTTTTCTGTGGAAAATATTTTTGGGAACAGTAAGTAAGTTGTATAATTTACAGTGCCTGCCTAACTGGGGAAAAATCCTGAAGGGACAATCTGTAGATTGGAGACTATTCCTTGCCCTTTTGTTCGTTATACATACTACCTTTCAAGCATTTGGGATCACTCAAAATTTAGCATTTTTATGAAAACTAAGAGAGGGTGCAAAATGAACAGAAAATATAGTCAAGAGCATTCTTAGAAATACTGATTTGCGCTTGGAAAGATTTTGTGCTTCAGGCTTGATTTTCCTCAGACGACTCCACCTGCAACAGCCACGACCTTGCAGACCTCAGGCATTCTAGCTGCCAGTTTGTGCTTCCTGAAGCACCACCAACAAGAGATTTTCTTGATGGGCATTTTATTGTCTTACCATGTCTCCTACAACAGCCCAGTAGGGTTCAGACCCAGTAACTGCACTGGCTTCTCCATTACAGACAGAATACCAGCTTTCTGTCACTTCCCTAAATAGGTCTTGCATAATTTGGAGCAGTGCTTTAAGTGATTGTTGTGGGATGAAATTGCAAAATAGAACGATGGCCTTTCTTGCTTAATATTCCTTTTAGCCAGCACCAAAGCATGCCCAGACCTTCACAGCTCCCCCACCATGCTTGGCCAGTGGTATAAAATACTCCTCCAGCTTCTTTTCATTTCTTTTCTACCTCACAGATGTTCTCTGTGATCCAAAGAGCTCAAATTTAGATTAGTCCTTTAGCCAATTTTAATCTTTTCCTTTTATTGTAGCTTTTTCTTTGGAACTGTCCAGAAGGCCAACATCGGGCAGTCACCTCTACACTGGTGAAGATGCGACTAGTGTTTTGTCAGCACTATTTAATAATGCTGCCAGCTGAGGACCTGCGAGACGTCTGTTTCAGGAACTAGAGGCTGATGTTTTTTCAGGCTTCCAGTTCTCCTATGAACATGGTCCGTTCACATTCAAGGTCCCTGGCCTCACCTGGCACAGGCGAGGAGTTAAAGTTCATAGAGGTACAATTTGAATTCATCTTGCGCAGAAGTTATAGCTATATGATCCAAACAACCCATAACATAATCTGAGTCTCCTTGGTCCATCCAACCTCATCCCCATTTACTGAATAGAACCATCTACCAGGTGGTGATCAGTCGGCAGTTCAGACACTCATTGCCTGAGTGTCCAAAACACTCATGATACAACTGCAGAGCTTATCATTGACCTTTAAGGTGGTGCCACACTTCAAACGACATCCAGAGAAAATGAAAATGTCGTTGAGGATAATCTGTAGCATATTAAAAATGACACTCCGTTGTTCATTCCATGTTATGCCACAACACTAGAGGGCACAATGTTCTCAGTGCAGCAATCCCACCACCACAGAGAAAGTACAATTAGTCTAGTGAGTTTGTGAGTCATTTTAATAGAGATAACTGCTCTTCATTAACAGCCATTATTAGCCTAATACTAACAACGGCACAGACATGCATCTGGTAACCGCATAACTACTGGTGCTGACCAACCCTGCAGTGTCACATTATGTCAGCTAATTGTGAACAGTGGGTGGGATCTGGGCAAATGAAGGAGTTTGCCTCGGGGACGGTACACAGTCAGAATGCCGAAACGGTGATCTCCGCTTATACAACGTCATATTGATAAAACGACGTCGATTATCGATTCCGTAGATTTTGTTTGAAGTACGCAGCCCATACTGTTCTATAGTGGTTCTGTACATGTTACAGATATTATGTATTTTATACAGAACTTCAATGACAGTTCATGTCATGATTCAATATTTTATCGATATGTCGCCCAGCCCTACCTCCAGTCATAATGTACTCCTGTATTTATTCATCCTACACAATTCTGTTTTCATAAGATGTAGTCTTTGCACTTTGTCTTGAGAATGTGTATTTATGCACTTAATGTTATTTCACTGCTGTATGCAAACAAATTTCTTTCTGAAATCAATAAATACCATAATGTCACCCACATCATCAAGGGCCCAATCAGCTGTTTGGTAATCTGATGCCAATGAAGTATCAATAATAAAATCAACAGTAATACGTTTTAATGTATTTCAAATATATATTTTTTAAAATCAGTACTATTTCTCATATAAGGTCAATTTTGAGTTTCAATTCATGACAGAGGTAGTATTTTATGAAAACTTAGTATCATATATTTCATAGTTCATGAAAATAAAATTTTTTAAAACTACATATGTTTTTATAAATAGTAAGTACATCGAGTAAATCTCTGTATAAATAAATATGTTCTAGATGTCCAGATCCTGGAGATTTCCCCAGCTTGGGCCTGCTTTTACCTTGACATGTAGTTTTACGTACAGTTTCATTACTGATTCCATTTCCTTCTTCACAATCTGAGCTACCTGAAGCAGAAAGAAAAACCTTTCAATACACAAAACCCCTTACAGTAATAAAACTCAGTACCACAAGTTTACAATAAGGCTCCCTTTTACCACTTGTAAATGGCAGTAACTCATTGATAAAAAGAAAACTCAACTTGTTTAAAATTGTCTATTAATAATTTACAAAGTCTTGCAACCTAATTAATAACCAGATTATAAACCATTCAAAAACTCTTTATATGGGCAGCCTTATTATAAAGTGGCACCCAAAACTCATGCAGGGAATATACACAGCCTGGTTTCAGTTTCAGATACACTTTATATATTTACATTGCATATATTAGCAGAGTTTTATCCAATGGGACATTGAGAATGTTTTGGGCCTTGTGCAAGGGCCCAATGGTGAAATTACTATCGACCGCAGGCTTCAAAAACAGATCAAAATCATAACCCACAAAGTCACACTTTCACAATCGGGTGGATCTTCCATAATCACGAATAAAGCAGAACAGAAATAGTTTCTTGGTGTGCGCCAGTATACCTGAATGACATCTTCTTCCGAAACCTCATAGATGAGCTCATCATGCAGCTGCAGGATGAAGAAGCCCCCCCGATAGGATGGAGGCGGAGCTTGGCCTCGTCTGCTGGCTGGAACACGACAAAACACAAGCAGCTGAAGTGAACTGAAACCCAGGTTACAATGAACCTGTGTGTGACAGAGAGACACTGCAGGTCTTTTCTTCCATCTCCTATCAGACTTTACAACAAACACATATCAAACCACAGGCTCATACACTCCCGCACATATATTGTGACAGTTTTATGTTACAATACTCCAATTTTGCTGCTGTTAACATGGGTATATACATATACCGTACATATTGATTTTTCAATCAATATAATCTACATTACATTCATACTTTATTTTTCTACATTTTGTACAGTATTTGACTACCGTATTGTATATACAGTGGTCCCTTGTTAATCGCGGGAGTTACATTCTAAAATAACCCGCAATAGGCAAAATCCGCGAAGTAGTCAGCTTATTTTTTATAATTATTATAGATGTTTTAAGGCTGTAAAACCTCTCACTACACACTTTATACACTTTTCTCAGACAGACATTAACATTTTCATGTTAATGCCTTACCTTTAACATTTGACAACGGTCTACAGAACACAATACGCTGTAAAAAAAGAAAAAGAATGCAAAATTGCACTAAAAGAAATCCGCGAAACTGCAAGGCCATGAAAGGTGAACCGCGTTATAGCGAGGGACCACTGTATTGTATTTTTTCTTATTTTCTATTGCTTAATATTACTGCTATTGCTTAAGGATTTGTCTACATTCTACTTGTGTCTGTTGCACTGTCCACTTCGCTGCTGTAAAATGCAAATTTCCCACCGGTGGGATTAATAAAGGCTAATAAATCGTATCTTATCTAGAAAGGTGAGGAGAACATATGCAAGGTTGATACATTACTGACACACACAGAACCAAAAAAGCAGCATTAGCTCCCTGTCACCTCTCTTTGGTGCATGCTGGTGTGACCTCGGCGCACCGTGAAAGGTCAACTCCAGATGGCGCTGTATGTTTACAGTGGCTGACTTCACAATGTCAGCAGCAGAGCCCTGAACCGTGGTGTTGACCGCCTGGCGCTCCGCCTACAAAGAGAAGAAAGCACACCCTTCAACAAAAAGCTTCGGACACAAAATGTATTTTCAGGTTTAGTTATTCGGCGTAAATACTTACATGAGACCTAAGGTACACATTTGAGTCTTTTATTGCTGGCAGAAATCTCTTCCTGCCAAGTATCGTCTGAACGTAGCCGTTTTTCTTGCAGTTCTTCACAGTGTCTTGCAAGAAAGTCTGTATTCCTTAAGTAGGAAAATTGAGATTTCAGTATAGCCATGTGTTTGATTTCGCATTAGGCCTAACCTGTACTAACTTTTGAAAATCAGAATTTGGACCATGCCATGGAAAAATTAAAAAGGTAACCTTAAATAAATAAATTAAATTCACCCAGTTTACCTGTGTATCTGGACTTGAATGATTCAATGTAACAAGCAGCATCGTTTTCGTCGATGGCCATTTGTTCTCCCAGTGATTTTGCTCCCATGCCATAGATTATTCCGTAACAAATCTATGGAGGAAAAAAAAGACACATAGTTAGTGTTTCTCTAAGCATACATAAAAAGATGATGATTCTGGGGAACTCGCCTGCTTTGCTTGTTGTCGAAGGGTATCGGTGACAGATTCTGGGTCTATCATTTTCCACTCGGCAGCAATGCTTTTGAAGACGTCCGCTCCACTGTTTAATACCTGGATGAGGCGTCGGTCACGGGAAAGATGAGCCAAAATGCGTAGCTCCAGCTGTGAGTAGTCGGCAGCCAAGATCAGCCCACCTAAAACACAGCGATAACTAATTATCGCATACCACTGTATCTGTTCCACCAGCTTATCCAGTTCTGGGTCACGGAAACCTTATTACAGGATGCATAGGGCACAAGGCATGGGAGTCCCCAGAACAGGATGCTACCTCATTGCAAAAAGGTTAAGATATTATCAGTAATCAACAATATCAGACAAGTAACCCATTGTCAGCACCTAACAGTCTTTGTCAGTGAGGTAGGCTTTCAGTCTACACACACAAAGCAAGGTCAAGATTAGTAAGGTGGCTTTTAGGTAAGCCTTCTAGCCTAAGCAGAAGGAAAAAAAAAAGATTGCTATTGTTTTTCCTCGTATGGTACATGAAGGTATCAGTGTACGCAACCGTCAGTCATAATGGTGGTACACACCTAGGGCTTACCCTGAGTCTGTTAACCACTGCTTCAGACAGTTAGGCAGTCTGTGACACACAGTTTAATTCATAATGAAATCTAGGGCCTTAAAAATGATGATCAAATGATGCAGCACAAATGAACCACCATGAACAGCATTTGATCAGCTGCACAAATGAACCACCAGGAACAGCATTTGATCAGCTCCACAAATCAACCACCAGGAGCAGCATTTTGATCAGCTGCAAAAATCAACCACCAGGAACAGCATTTGATCAGCTGCACAAATCAACCACCAGGAGCAGCATTTGATCAGCTGCACAAATCAACCACCAGGAGCAGCATTTGATCAGCTGCACAAATCAACCACCAGGAGCAGCATTTGATCAGCTGCACAAATCAACCACCAGGAACAGCATTTGATCAGCTGCACAAATCAACCACCAGGAACAGCATTTGATCAGCTGCATGCAGGAGGCATTATTTGGTCTTGTTAGCATGTCTTTGTGTCATCCTCATTGTTCAAAAAAAAAAAAAAACTAACCAAAAACCTTGTTCTGCATCATGCCTGCTGCAAGGCAGCCTGACGCTTTGCCACGGTAGCCTTACTTACCCATAAAGGGCACGAAGGCGTGCCGCATGCTGACGGAAAAGGGCAGCTCCCCTTCACCAGCTTTGGCTGGGGGCACCACCGACTGGCGAGAAAATTCTAACCCTCTACTCCTTTAAGAGAACACAAGATGAAAGATTTTGTTAAATATGAGTATATATGGGCACAGATCGCTGCATTTCCTGTGTGGCTTCAGCTTGTAGGTTTACCGTGACATTTCTCCCATTGTACTGCACTGGGGTGGAGCGCCGTCCCCAGCAATGGCTGGGATCTGAATCTCAAAACTCTTCGGCACATTCTGAATATTCGGCTCAACAAAGCTCACTCTGCCTGCGGTGGTGAAGCAATTATAATAATCATTTTGCATTCTGACCACAGAGTCTTACTGTTTATTTACCGTTAATGAGACTTTGAAGAATGCTGTGATTATACCTGTAGCTGTGTGAGTCTGAGAGACGGGATATATTCTGTCCATTTCCAGAGCATCGTGCCAGCGCTTCTGTCTTTGCAAAGGAAATACCACTTTACTTAAAGCGTTTGTGATTCTTCTCCACTCGAGAATCACACCAGGCAGAGGGTGGAGTGATCTCAGCTTCTCCAAAACATTCTGAAGGAAAAAGCGTAAGGTTAACAATTAATTGCTAAATCACTGCTGTAAGAGAGAATGCCAAACCATGGATGTTCAACTAAATATTTCTGAAAGATAATTTTGGTGCCTTATAAAGCAATATATTTTGAATACAGGCAAACCGCTTACTATGATTTTTTAAACTGATTGTAATGTGTACTGGTATGCACTTTTTCTCATACTTAAATCTGTTTGAATTATTTTTGTTATGTTCTATGTTGTTTGTGAATGTGCGCATCAATACTGCCTAATATTCCTACATACAGGAATACCTGACCAATAAAGTGAATTCTGATATTTATACAGATCTCCAAGTTCTTATAATGTACATTTGAGACATAAGACAATAAAACATAAAAGCAGAGTTTAAACAATATTATTCTAACCATTTTAAAGGAAATTCCATCAGTTTTTGAGGTTAACTTAAGGAAAAACACTATCCCAAATCAGACATTATATGCGTTGATTTAAGCCTGATTTAAAGCTTACAGTTTGGTCCTGTAAATTTTCAAAGGAATATTTAAGCATTGATTTTCAAATGGAATTTCCACTTGAAATACTTTGATATGAATATAGATGACAAAGAAAATAAAAAGTTATGTGTGTGTGTAAAACAGCTATTTTAGTCCAAAAGAAAGAAATAATGTAAAATAAGCTTTGTATTAATTCTCCAAAGAACACACCATAAAATGGTACACATTCCATCGATCCATTTTACAACCTTCTTATCCTACTGGGTCACGGGGGATCTGGAGCCTATCCTGGAAACAATGGGCATGAGGTGGGGAACAACCCTGGATGGGGGGCCAGCCCATCACAGGGCACACTCACACATCATTCACACCTACGGGCAATTTAGTAACTCCAATCAGCCTCAGCATGTCTTTGGACTGTGGGGGGAAACCAGAGTACCCGGAGGAAACCCCACGACGACACAGGGAGAACATGCAAACTCCACACACATGTAACCCCAGCAGAGACTTGAACCCAGGTCCTAGAGGCGTGAGGCAGCAGTGCTAACCACTGCACCACCATGGTACGTGTTCATTATGGGTATTATTTATCACTGTGGTGAGTTGCTATTGAAATTTGCCGCAGCAAATAGGGCCAGGAAAAGAGACTGAATAAATTCTTTGGAAAAATATTAAGTTAGTGAAGAGCTTTCGTATTTTGGTAGTTGCACTTTTGGGTAATCAGACACAGGCCTGCAGCTGTGCCAACGCTGGGCTTGAACCGGCAGTCATCTGATTCCAGGCACAGAGGCTTAGCCCACTGAGCCCCACCCTGCCCCTAAATCACTGCCTCTCGAATGGCACGCTACCTCGTCCCTGCCTCAGCATTCGCTCTCGCGGGAAGTCTCCATCCAGTCCTGCCTCGTCCCTGCCTCAGCATTCGCT
>JABFEB020000038.1:6764702-6795891 GCA_019775895.2 Stomatorhinus ivindoensis | reverse complement strand
AAGTCTCCATCCAGTCCTGCCTCGTCCCTGCCTCAGCATTCGCTCTCGCGGGAAGTCTCCATCCAGTCCTGCCTCGTTCTGTCCTCTGGATACTCCAGTTGTCACCCCTTACATGCAAATTCAATCGCAACATCTAGATACAGTACTTTTTGGGGGTGTCTTTGTGGGTATGAAGGGGATAAAGAACTGCCCTTAATTTGTATTTGAACTGCCATTCAGTATTCAGTGTATTTCTACAGTTCATTACATTACATTATTATTTCTGCTGTTTAATAAACCCTCGTTTTGCTGAAAAGAGACTCTGCAAGTGGACTCCTTAGATAGTCATTACCTTTGTGGTACTGAACTCCTTGGTTAATCTACCCCTCTTCCCCATAGTCGCACGCCTGTTGTAACCCAAAGTTTTCTTGTTCTTCTGCATATTCAGGTCTCCATTTGGTGGAAGCTTTAATTCCAAAAACAAAACCTGATGGAAATGTGCAAAAAAGATCTTTTAACATAAAATTTAGAAAATATGAGCAGAGCAACTGCGAAAATAAATTAGCTGAGTACTGCAAAGCTTAATACCACTTACAGTTAAATTCCACGTCTAATCTACAGTTATATGATGCTTGCTAACCTCAGCGATGTCTTCAGGGTTGGTGAGCGAGAACCTGTGCCCAGCTAGCTGGTAGGCCTGCGATTCCAGAGTGCGGAGTTTAGCTTGCATCACGTGTCTCTGTGCGTCGCACTCCAAAGTGCTGAAGCCAAGGCCATTCAGCTCAAGCAGCACAAGGCAGTACTGAGTGGGCATCTCCACTGAACGGAAGACACCTATCAAAGACATTCACAGCACCCGTGACTTACCGAAGACCCCCCCAAGTAAGAAAAAAGAACATGCACCCCCACCATTTTGGCAGCAAACCCGTTTTCGGAATCTCTTTCAGTGTGTACGACTGTGGTGAGCTATAAATTTTGAGCTAAAATTATTTGCTTATTACGACAAAACATTTTTCAATATCAGGTATATTTTACCACGACATTCTCTTAGGAGATATTGCTATTCAGTGTGATCTGAAACAGAACCAAAAACCATCAAAGTAGCTAAGGTTGATTACCTTAAAGCTTAAGATTGTCGAGACACATTTCATTGATAACTATGCCACCAGCTATCCATAACTCCTCTTATTGTTTATTGATAGTTATAAACAAGTAAAAAACTTCAATCTAGTTGTACCCCTTTCTCCGGAACATGTGAAATGCACAAAAAGAAATAAAGTCGCTACCTAGCAGGTTCTCTTTATCGAGGAGGGCACAGAGCTGGGTCATGATGTCGTACACAAGCACAGACTCGATGGCTGCTCTGTAGCGCCCCGAGTGGTTGCTGTCTGCACACATTCCCAGACTCTGCACCCCCAGGCCAGGGCTGATGCCGTCCAAAAGCAGGAGCTCCTGTGGGCTGACGTTGGTGACCATGTTGTGAAGGGTGCGTTCCTTAGAATCAGGATCCATGAGCCAGCAAGCAACCTACACGTTGCATCGTGTTGGAAGGAAAACACAATAAAGTTACCACTTATGGTTTTCGAATAATATTTCCAACAACTTTTAGGTAGAAGACCACAGGTAGGGCTGTAGGATGATTGTTCATGGAGTATGATAGAAGGATGGTCATGATTGCCATTTTAAAATGAAAATGGGCTTTGGGTTCCGGCGAAATTTGTGTGGTTCTTTGAGAATCAAAGTCTGTCTCACCTTGGGATCTTCAAAGTTGCCCTCAAACGATAACCCACAGGCGAGAAGCAGCGTCTTATAGAGCGTAACAAAGTTGTATGTAATGATCGCACCATCTGTCTGGTTACTTCGTTTTAGACATGCCTGAACCTGCTCTAGTCTTTCTCTAATGGCCAAATTCTCATCCACGGGGGGAGGGGCCAAACTTGCACTGATACCTTTTTCAGAAAAAAACAAACATGCAAAATAAAATAAGTACGCACAAAACCACTGGAAATTAATTACCACAAGTGAAAGCTTCTGACATACCTGTATTTGCCTGCTCCTCTTGTAGTGAGATGTAATATGCATCGTTTCCACCCCAACACACAGATATTCCAACAACAGCTAAACTTTCATTTCCTTTAACAGGAAATTCATTTCTTGTAATGTTTTTCGGAATAGGTGTCTCTATAAGAGAAAATATTATACATCCATAAAATGCACTTAACATTTTAAAAATCTAAACTTAAGAAAAATATAAAGGCATCAGATATGAATTTCTGAAATCACGACAATCTTGCCTTTTTTCATCTTTCCACCTATAGTAGATCTAGGTGACCACATGTGGCCTCTCTTCTCACATGCAACGGCAACTGAAAACCTGCTCTTTGCTTTCCACTCCTTAATGAAGGTCTGGAAGAGGCTGAGGTTACTGGTCACATCAATGATAGAGAAGGACTCCATGCTGCTTGGAATGCATTCCTGGAGTGATGCATCCTGGGAAAGCTGCAGGGAAAAACTCCTGTTGATGAGAGACGTGTCCGGTTCTAAATCTGTATCGGAGCCCGGATCTCTTTGGGGGTCTTGGGGAACTTTAGGATGTAGGACCAGTGGCAATTGGGCAGTGGATGAGTTCAGTTCTACTCGGGGAATAACAGGTTCCCTACTCGACGTAGGATGGATAGGAGCAACCTGACGTCTTGGGGAACCTTTCGGTGTCTTCTCTTCGAAAGGAGACTGGCAGACCCTTGTCTTGATGTGGCCAAGTGGTAAATCACATGGGGTCCCACTTATGATATCCGTGATACTTATGATATCCGTTTCTACATTTGACTCCTTTGCCTGAGCTGCCCTTTCAACGCTTTGTTCAGTGGCTTCACAGCCCTTTTCACCATTTGCCTCCTGTGAGGCTACAGATTGATCAGTCATACTGGTCCATTTATCAAAAATATTCTGCATTGCTGGACTTAAACTAAACGTGGGATGCAACAAAGACCGGTCTCTTAAGTCATCTGACTCCATCAGCCCATCATTTCTGAAATCCTGCACTGATTTGGCTCGCACAGTTATTGACTGTTCACTGCATTTGAATACACTGTTCAATTTATCGAGATACAGCTCCCCAGTCTGCAGGGAATCCCCCCATTCAGATAAATTGAATGACGATTCACCCCATTGAATAGCCTCTTGGTTATCCGAGGGCAATTCTTGACTCTGTTGCTTTTGTTCAAACAAATTATCAGCAATTCCCCCAACGCAGTCCTTTGCCTGTTCTTCCTCAACCAGGCCATCAAGCACCAAACTGTCATACAAGCTATCAAAAAGGAAGCTGCTGCTTCCGTTGAAGCTATCCTCACTTATCGAGGACGGACGATTTCTCTCGGATCCACGGTTTTGTTCTAAACATTTGCTAAATTTAATGGCATCAGATTCTTCCACCAAGTCATTGGAAAACAGCCCACTGTAATTAAGAATATTTTCCATTTGGCTGTTGGTAATGGAGATGTTATATCTGGGTAGAGCGTCACTGGCCAAGTTACACTGTTGGGGATCATTTTTCGAGCTGCATTTGGGAAGCATTGCTGTTGCATTGGCTAGATTCTCAGCGGACTTCAAATGTTCACAACCAGAGAGATTTCCTCTCAAGTCCCGAATGTGAGGATGATCATTTCCAGCCAATTGCGTATTCTTGATGTTGAAATAGGGATCTTGCTGAATTAATATTCGCTCCATCTGTGTGTCCAGCTCAAAACTGTCCCCAAAGTCATTCGCATCGTCTCTATAAAGGTCAGGGGACTGACATTTCTCTTCAGCTTCTAAAGACACTTCATAGTTTTTCTCATTCAATGTTAGAGTTCCGGCATTGTTTCCAATAGCCCCTGTATCTTCTCCATTTGCTCTTTTATACAGTGTTGCATTGCAGTCCATTTTACAATGTTTCAGTTTTTGCCTACATTTTTTCCCACTGACAACAGAGACATTTTTGTGCGACTCCGGCAAAGCAGGCCGGCCATCCGTCCGTCCGAGACGTTTCCGCTTCAGCATTCCATTAGAAGTCAATAACTGACTCGCTTGCTCATCTCCGTCACCTTGGTGAGGATCCTGCAGCAAGCAAAGCATTTTCAGATCTGTACGTTCAGGGGATGGTGACTGATTCTTCTCAGGGTTCCTTTCAGGAGAAGCTGGCAGGCTTTCCTCTTTCTCATAGCTGGTCGTAGAACCTTGAGGAATGATGGCAGGGAGATCGGTGACCTTACCGCGTCCTGGGGTTCCTGCATGGCTCTCCATCTTTCTACGTTTGGATACGTGACCTACAGCCAGCTTACTGGGTGTGTTACTTCGCACATCAGCAGATCCGTCTTTCCTTAAGTTATGACTTGAGTCAGGACAATGTGGGGCTTTTGGTCGACCGTCAGTTACTTCATCTTTAGCATCAATTCTGTTTGCTTTTATGGATTTCAGGACTTTGACCAAAGCATTAGACTGCGTATGTGGACCAGCGAGCCCCTTGTCCGTGGCTTGTGCATTTCCTAATGCTGAATACAATGGAGCAGACGTGACAGAATCTTTCACGTAATCCATCGTTGTATTTTCCTTTTTTAGTGACCCATTCCCTTTCTGCCGTGTGCCCACACGGGCAGGAATGGCCTGCCTCCTGTCACTTGACTCCTCAGATGAAGGTGTTCGCTCGACATCGTTTGAACACGAGTCGGGGCTCCAGCGCACCCCGAGATGGGCCAGATCCTGCTGGAGAAGTAATCTGGCCTCAGCCACTATCTCCAGCGCTGCCTCGGTCTCAGTCAGGCCCCTCTTTCCACTGACCCAAATGCAGAGAGTGGCTCTACGCTCTTGCACGTCCTGCTCGCTTTCATCCACCGCTTGCCGGGAGCTGTGCCCAGAGAGGAAGCACGATGTTTAGCATCACTGGGGTCAAGAAAGAGCCACAAATATACACAACACAATCTGTGCATGTGCCCAGTCCAGACAACCACGCTGTGCAATCAGACCTGCCAAATGTGTTGTACTAGTGTGCTGGAAGACTGACTAATTTTTTAGGGGAGTTGCCAGGTTGCTGCTTCTGAAATTTCCAAATATTTCCTACTTTTGAAGATTTTTCTTTCAAACTGGTTGATTTCAGGACATTTTTTCAGCCGATTATTTAAAGTTTAACCGAGATGAATGCGGGAGAATCACTCCAAATACACAAGACTCCCGCAAAATGTGAGACTTGGCAGCTCTGTGCAATACTGAACCCAAGCTATTTCTGTCAGTTTATAGACAAACAATAATTATCCTCTGAAATCAAACCTTTTAAATGGGACGGTCTTCCTCAGCGCCTTTTCCACATCAGCAGCACTGGCCCTGGCGATCTCAGACACAGTGACAAACCCGGCGCTATAGAGCACTCGAGCACGCTGTGCATTCAGCAGCGATATCCTCACCAAGTCGCAGAGCTCTCTCTGCACACCAAAGCTTAGGCGGCTCTGGAACTGCGAGAGAAGAACCTCCAAGTTGTGCCACCCAAGTCGGTTGCAGAAAACAGTCACCATACCTGTGAAGATGCACATCCTTCCATAGTGAAAATCTGGCCAGTAATGATAAGTTATATCATTAAAAATAATATAAAATTTATATTTCATAATATTTATAACATAGTGGATGTCTAGCTGGTTGTTTTTATTTTCTTCTTACGGCATATAAGCTAAATATGACACGCCACTTAGACATTATACCAGGATATCCACATAAATTTACATTTTCAGCAAATCAGTGTATGGAAAACTCAACGTAAATGTATGCAGCTTCTAAAACAATTATTCTGGTTTATACCTAAAAGAACAAATTGTCAACATATTATAATTTCATTTTGATAGGCAAAGAGAATGTTGTATGATGGATATTAACTTTACATATGTGGAAAAAACAACATTTTAATGGTAGTTTACATAAGGAACATTTTTTAAGCCAGGATTTTCTACAAGTTATTTTGTACGCACTAAAATCTTCTTGCACTGATCTTAATGTTTAATACATGGTCTTAAGATGTTCTGCACTGTGTGTGCACTTGTTTTGGTATTCCTGTTTTTTTGCACGCTTGACCTATATGACTTGTCATTTTTGTCCCATATTTGATGTTTGGCACTGGGCCACAAACAGCGCTGTTACATTCGTACGTATTGGGCAAGTGAGTTCTGATTCTGATTCTGAATGCGACTATGATTCTGATGAAACTTTGGAAAAGCTACCAGCATAAGAGGATGCTGCCTGTTGCAGAGACTGGAGCTGTCCTCTGCTGCATCCATACTTCCGTGCGATGTTTCCGAGGGGCATCTCATCGATGAGGTCTAACAGAACAAGGGTGGTGAAGAAACTGTAAAGAAAAACAGAAGCGCATTCACAGACTGCTTCAAGACATGACAGCAATGCAAAGAACCATTAGGCATCATGCAAGGAAACTGCAAACAAGTACGAAAAACATTATGCTTCAGATAAAGACAGAATTTTTCTCTTAAATGTTAGCGATGCCCATTGACTTCCATGCATAATATAAAATTGAAATTGACCGTTTATGAATAGCCATCTGCCTGTGCTGCTTCTCAGTTTTGGCTGTGATTTTTCCTCCGACAGAACGCGCAAGAACACTCTCCTGGATTCCCACCATTTCAGCCACACGCTTCATTGAAGTAGGCAAACACTCCCAAAGACAGTAGAACTGATACCAATTTATTGTCGTCCACTCTGCATATACTGGGGTGATCTGTGCCATAAACAACAAAACATAGAGAGGCAGATTAATAAATATTATCATTGGTATGTTTCACTACAAGCAATTCTTCAGCGACTATCACTCTTACCAGGTACAGAATATGGAGGTCATTTTCAAGGACAAAGCCCTTCATTGCCCGCTGCAGATCAGCAAATATTCCTAAGGCCTCCGGGGGAGACAAGGAGGAGGAAAGGGTTGCGGCACCCAGGTGAGTGGGCCGGAATTTTTTAACTGAAGGGAAATGAAAATGGACGTTACAGATGTAAGCAAATCAACAGGCAAGAGAGTTTTTTTGATTTCTGACATTAAATAAATAAAAAAAACACAACAAGCAGTCCTATTTATGAACACATTGGCATTTTCTATTAAAAATTCAGGTTAAGTACAATGGTTCATAATAACTAATGAATGCATGACTGTGAAAACATTGTGTGGCTTCAGTGATTCGTCAGCAGTACAGAACCATATGCAATTACTTTTATTATTACTGTTATAATAACAATAATAATAATAATAATAATTAGTATTATTACTACTTCTACTATCATTATTATTATTATTATTATTATTATTATTATTATTATTATTATTGTCATGCACTATTATTTTTCTTACAAATTTGACTTAAAGACAGACTTAGGGAACAGATCTCGTTCTTAACCTGGGGACTGCCTGTACAGTGTTAGTGTGACCCTCGTAAGTCATCAGACCTTTGTGATCTCCGTCACTGTCTTCCTGTAGCTGAATGAACTCATTCTCCATCAGCCAATCCACACAGGCCTCGATGGCTCCCCGGGACTGAGGTAGCTTATTTGCCGCATTGCTCTCTCCTGGCTCTGCCACACCCACATTCTCAGCGCATAGGCTGGTGGCCAGTAAGGTGCAGGAGGCATATGACATCACATCCTCCGGAGTGCTGGCCACTCCCCCAACAATAATCTGGAGTCAACGCAGGAACACTACAATCAGTATCTGTTAAGCTAAAATACAGCATAAATAAGACATAAGCAATCATTTACAGTACTGTGCAAAGGTCTTAGGCAAAGAAAATGATGTTCAAACCACCCTCATGTTAGTGTAAAATTATGGTGCCTGTCAAAGTGTGTTAGCTTAGACACATCTACTAAAATCACTCTAGTATCTGCAGGAACTACTCGAAAGAGTAATTTAACAAATCAAATTAGTTAATTAATTGAGCTATAGGTGAAATGTAACAAATACGTGGAATTGCAATATTTTCAAATATTGAAACTTGATTTTGTTGAAATAAACATTGTCGTAATAATGTCGTATTTATGAAACAAATAAGAAGTTCAACATAAATTTCTCAGAAACCCGGCTAGGAGTGATTTAAACAGCAAGGATGAAAATGATTATGATTGTCTCGGGGAACGTATGCAGCGCTCATGCAAATGCAGCGGAGGTTAACTTTAAACTGATTTTTAAACATAAACTAGATAATGGGGAACAGAAGAAATGCGTAATATTTTGCAGTGTTACTGTGTTGCGGTCATGAGCACCAGTACCTCCAGTATAGCTCTGATCATGCTGGTGGTCACCCCCTCTCCCTCCTTTTTGACCAGACAGCTGCTTATTGGCCTCAGGGAGCCCTGTATCAAACCGATTCCTTTCAGCCGCTCCGACTCCTTGCACACCAAGATGCTCTCCCCTACAGAAACATACAGTATTTTTATAAATAAAATGTATATTATAGTATTCACGGCTATAAACCCACACCACACACCAGGTGTCCCTCCCCTACAGAAACACACAGCACTCGCGGCTTTCCCCCGGCACTCGAGTTGCACGTCTGTTAGACCCTTAGACGAGCTGAGAAGACACCACACTAACGTACCCTTTGTATCTACCCCTTTGCGTCCGGCTCGCCCTGACATTTGCTTGTAGGTGAGGATGTCCAGCAGGTGACCGTTGAAAACGGGGGTCCTTATAATGACTCGCCGGGCCGGCAGGTTAACTCCAGAAGACAAGGTAGAGGTGGCTGCCAGAATTTTAATGTAGCCCTGCCGGAAAGCGCCCTCCAGAATATCCCGCTCCTCAAATGTCAGTCCTAGAATTTTATCGAAACCCGGGTTTCATTAAATCATAGTCTTCAAAATAATAATTTATAGCCCAGTTCTGCACTGTGGGAAACAGCTTACCTGCATGGTGGAATGCAACCCTCCATGGAACAGTACGTTGCAGTACCTGGTCCAGTCCAGCAGGGGACCGTTTCAGCTGGGCCAACACATCCTGCAGTCCCTCATGATTCCAGGACAGTGGCAAGGAATTAGTATTCAGCTGTACCTCTTTAGAACCTGTTGCCAAAACACAAAATCAACACAGTAGCATTCACGGTCCTTATTAGAGCACCCTTATTTAAAAAAAAAAAAACACAATACTTAGTATAATAAACAATTTCTATGAATGAATAAAAAGCTCATTACCTTCAACAACCTGCGCAGTTCTGCGCTGCAGATTAAAAAACTCACAGGCTATGCTGTCAGCCAACTTTTCACACCAGTTTTTAGACGGACAAAACAGCAGAACAGAGTTGCCATCCTGAATCGTTTCAAAACACAGGCTGACAATATGATCGTCATCTCCCTATAAAATAAAAATTTTACTCTTAAAATATTAAATAAAACTGTAAATGGGAATATGCAACACAGAATATGTTGTTATTCTATTTGTGTATCTGCTCCTTCACACCTTCACTTGCAAAGTGGGTTTGAAATCCCGAACCAAATTCAATGAGCCATCATACATCTTATTGCCAATCTTCAGCTGTTCCATCAGGGGTACCGGTCGATAATCAGTGCGATACAAATCCGCATTCAGCCAACGGGCCAACAAGTCCAGATTGGGCAGAGTGGCGCTCATCCCCACGATCTGGGTCCCTTCACTGAACTCTGAAGCATCCTCTGGAAAGCCCCTAACCCTGGAAGAAAAAATTCACATCACATTTATTTATTTAGTAGATAGTGTTACAGGGAGTGACATATGAAGGTAGAGCAGGGTCAGCGTCCCTGAAACAGCAGGGATTAAGGATGGATCAATAACAGGATTTGAGCTGACGACCCTCTGATCATGGCCACAGAGTCCTAACACACCAACGAATATGGATGGACAGCATGAACACAGCAGCAAGGACAGGAGCCGTATGACAGCTACAAACCTTGCGAGTGATTTCTGCGAGACGTAGCGTATCTTGGTGAGCAGCAGCTCCAACAAATATCCCCGACCGGAATCCCCGAGCATGTGTAGCTCATCTACTACTATTATTCCTTAAAAAAATTTAAACAAGTCATTTGACCAGGAACGGAGGTCATACGCGACACACAATAAATCTTTGCGTTCAATAAAGAGAAAAACAAAAATAAATTAGCAAAATTATTACCGAGAAGATCTAGTTTGTTCTCTTCGATCAGCCTGTTTATCAGTCCGTTGGCTTTTTCGATGGTGCACACAGCAACGTCAAGAGCAGAGAAACCACTAGCTGGGGAGGTATTGCCCATGTAGCCCTCTACTCTGATCCCTGCTTCCTGGAACACGTTCTACTCAAAAACATCACAATACAGCTTTTCACAAAGCAAACAGCCAAAAATCAATTCATAAACACATCCGGTGAATGATGAAAATCCTAGATATTATTCATTTTAGACACTCTTAACTCTTAATATCTCCATCCGCTTTCTGCACTGGGTTGGAGAAACATGAAATGCACAAACCTGGAGGTAATGCATTTTTTCTTTTGCCACTGACACAAAGGGCAGAATGAACAGGGCCTTCCTCTTACTTTCCAGGACCCTTTTCAACATTAATAACTCGGCCACTAACGTTTTACCAGCACTGGTAGGAGCTGTGATAAAGAAAGAAAAAAAGAATATAAATTTATTTGTATAAATTCATATAAGGGGAAGAAAAGAAAATGAGATACTTACCAGAGTACACCAAATTCTTCCCTTCAAGGACCTTTCCGAGAGTGAGGCACTCAGCCTGCCACTCGAACATCCTAGTCACCCCTAAAGACTGGTACTTCTCAAGCACAGGTTTTGGGAGACCCCAGCTGGACAAAAGCAGCTTATCAGACTTATCAGGAGGGACATTCATATGAATGCTCTGTCCTAAAAATCAGAGGATAAAACTCTGTAAAAATACTATACACAGTGATTATAAAGACTATTCATGTGCATAGATAACATGAACTCGCCGTACATAAAATCTATTCCAAGTGACACTTCTTTACCTGGGTCAACAAGGATCTCGCCGAGCAAACTGAACTCAGGCGGTGGAGTTAACACTGAGGCTGAGAGGTTTCCAGAAGAGCGCTTCTGCCCAGTATCCTTCTTCTCATGAGTGACACTCAGACACGTAGGGCTGAAAAGGATGAAGTCCCTTGAATTGCCTGGAGCAGGTGCCTGCAGATAGCCATTTTTGGGATGAGACAATTTAGTCCTAAGTCTGTCAACAGAAGCTGGAGCAAAAAAACATTTTGTTATCTTGACGGGATCTGTTTGTGAGATAAGCCACATAAATTCCCAGAGTCAGGCCTCGACAAAGATATTTCATTGTCAGATCTAATTGAGCCATTATTCAAAGTTCTTCTACTCCCAAAATGTGAACTTGTAGGTAGAGAATTTGCACTGAATAGATGTAGTGGTGCATCCTTATAAGCAAATGCCATTCCAGGATGTGTAAACTCTGCTTTTCTTAAAACCAAAGCCAGGCTTACATTTGAGGATCCAGTTTCCTTTACTGTTTGCATATCTGGTTTTTGAAGATCCTGCTGTGCGATCATTGTGAAATCAGTCCTTTTCTCACATAACGCCTTGCCACATGCAGACAGATTGCTCAGATTTTCCCGGCACTTGGGCTGTATGTTCACTCTGTTCTTAGATGCCTGATATGGGACCACAGTATCAGGGAATCCCCCCTCCTCTGTGGCCAAAGTGGGGGCTCCAGCAGACTGCAGTTTTCTGCTTGGCTTGAAAAGGGGGCATTGAATTTATACAAATCATACAAAGAAACGTAGTGTACAGATACGAAGGCTCGCATTTAGAATATGTGTCTTACCATACTGATTGTTTTGGTATGATCTCTTTCGACCAGAATCTCGGTCACCTTAGCTGTTATCTCTGGAAAGTGGCTTGAATCTCTTGATGTAAGTGGAGTAATAACAATTAGCTAACACTACTGTGTTCTGATTGGTCATACTTAGTGCGATGGAATTATATAATCTAAAATTTTTAAAACAAGCCAATGATAAAAATACATTTTTAAAACCATATTAGAATGAGGGGAAAAAAATCAATAAATGCAACTTGGAATGATATTTGTTTAAAATTGCATATATTATATATAATATTGCAACAATATAAAAACAACATTAAAAATACTGATTACGCATTCCAAAGTAGACTTGGTATTAAATAGTTACACACTTACTTGTTTTTCTTGAGTATCTGATGTTGTCCCAGGTAAAACTTTTTTTTCGGCTCTTGAATGCATTTATTCATTTTCCGTTTTTATACTATTTACAAGTTCCGCAAAACTGCCTTTCTATCTACTAACATAGATCACTAAAATTCATAGAACAGCTGTATAGTTTGTCAACTGTATACGTTAATAGACCATAGAATACCGTGAACAACATGCCTACGAGACCATTTACAACTAGATTACTAATTAAAATTTTTACTTTACTATTTTAATAAAATGAGTCTTTACTGTTTAAAACATAGTTTTCTACCTGTGTGTTTTCTTTCCAAGTTGCATAAATCCCACTGCCATTTCAATCACAACAAAGAAAAACTTACTTGCATCGGCCTTTACAGATCGCATTTCCAACAGTAAAATATCAATATAATATAATAACTGATGCATTCACATATTACAAAACTGAAATATTTCCATGTTAAACATGATCGGCAAATGAAAAAGACCTTTCTATACCAAAAAGGACAAATACGACACTAAAAACATGAAGCTCATATTTGAATGGACCGCTAGTGCATCACAAAAGTCTTCCGACTGCCCACACGTCTGTAGATCGACTATAGTTCCTAACCTGCAATTGGTTGGGAAAATTCTGTTGCTTTTCAGATGAGAGAGGAATATTCTAGGAGTGTTAATACAGTAGCGGTGTCATGCACAGCCCTCTAGAAAGAGCGAGGAAAAGAGTGCAGGAGATGAGGAGTAGGACAAAACGTTGTTGGGGTAAACGATCCGTTCTGGTGGCAGGTAACACCGGTGTGTCCTATCAAGAAGATGTCAAATAAATACTATATTTAATACCACTGTATTAAACAATCAATTGTTTTAATACGTTCCTGGATTTGTGGACTTCATGTGTATTATTTAAAAGAAATTGCTAACAGTTTAAAGGTGAGTAAACATTAATTGTTTTAGTGCTGGCTTAAATGACGGCAAATAACAAGTACAGAATCACTATACTAAGTAATTGTTTGTATTATTTCAATAGTTGTTTTATGTGTATACTTTAAATACAAAAAAAATTAAATTAATGCGTCCTGCGTTACTTTACGTTCATAGGTGAGATTACATCATCAGGAAATCCAAATGCGCATCCTCTGTTTCTTTTCCCCAGAAAACGGTACCCTGGATTAATGTTGTGAATGTTAAAATCTTCTTTAAAAAAAAAATGCTTAACCTGATAATTTGATTATTCAGACATATTGCAGATATATTGGCAGTGATTAAATTTTATTCAGTATAGCAAGGCATGTCCCACACACTGTTTCTCAGAAGGAAAAAAAACTAAATAGATTGCGCTAAATCTCCCTTTGCGTACAGTTCTAACACATTTCAAAATGATTAACAAAACTTGGCTGTTGTAGTCATTAGTTTTATTTAGTTGACATGCATATTTATACTTTTAGTAGCTGAGATGAACTTCAGTTATTTATGATAATGATCATAACACATACTGATGGCGTTGGAGATGCGCAGTATGTCTTAGATTGAACAGCTCCTACGCAAGGGTTATATTTTACTCTAATTTATTGTATAATCAGACAGTACGTTAAGCTATTACTTTGGTGCTTATTATAGGTGATTCTTAACGTTTATTAATTTATTTCTCGGAAACATCTGAGTTTAGGCTTTCACGTAAGGGACCGTCGTACAAGTTCACTCTCAAATGACGACACTGGTCAGTGCTGTAATGAAATTGCGTATCAATTTGAATCGAGAGTAAATATACCCAAATTTGATTACGTATTCATTGAATTTCTTAGGTTTGTATTTCACAAGTGTCTTTTAAAATAAACATTAAATAACGAAACAATTGTAATGTTAGATTAATTAAAAGATCCTGATTTTAAGAAATTTTAAATGTAATATTTTTCTCACCTACATTAGAAAATGTAGATATCCTCTTAGCAATACAGTGTGCATTTACGTGTAGAACTTACAGCTAGACGCTGGCAACTGTTAACATTTAAGTCAAACCCCAAAAAAATGTTCGTTGTAATTTTTAGTTTTGTATTTAACCCACACTACTCCCCTTTAAAATATCTGTATTGTTGTTGTTGTTTTATTAATGTATTTTATAGTATTATAAATCCCAGTATAATTGAGTTTTGTTAATGAAACATTGTAACTTGAATAATTAAAAATCCACCATTTACTTGTGTTATTGACAGCTGTATTATTTCTCAGATAAAATGTCTAAAAACAATTGCCTAAAGCTCATGTGTCAGTAAAAGGAATCCATGTAACCTAATTTCTGGTACATTTCTGATACAGTTATATGGTTTCAACAAATTATGCTGTAAATAATAGAAATATTGCATTCTGTTTGCCCCTTTTTCGTATAACGTTCAGGCTTGGATGTTCTGGTTCAAGCACGTTATCCCTGCTCTGAATAGTTCTGGTTGAGGAAACTGCCCTGTACAGCTCGTCAGTTTGTAAAGGAAAGAGGAAGTGGATTTACTTTACAGTTTAAACAAGCCTGAAGTCTGAATACTGAACATATTACTTAGTAGTTCCATATGTTGTGTACTAAAGGCAGCTTAATTATAGCCTGCACAAAACCAGGTTCACTCCTGTTTTGTTTTCTTGACTTTATTCAGACTGAGAAGAGATATGGACAAGATCCTGGAGACAGTTATGATGTCACCACATTCCAGATTGGTGAAGCAGGGCATTTTGAGGAGGGTGGTTGAGTCAGCCTCACAGCCCCTGGACAGCGCTCAGTGTATGGCCATTTTCCAGGTGTCCACTAAGCTCTTCCTCACTGGAAACTCTCAGTTCAAGCGAGATGCTGGTTTGGAAGTCCTTGAGGCCTATGCTCAGCACCACAAATTGGAGTTTGAGGAGTTCTTCAATGTGAGATTTGTCTTGAACCTCCTACGGGAAGGTTATGGGTCAATAGGGAGACATAGCCCTCTAATATTCCACTACCTTCAAGTGGGGCTGCTTCTTGTGGCAAATACTCCTTCAACTCTGAACTTGTTCCATATGGTACAGATTGAAATTCTGCGTATTGTGTGTGAGAGGCCCGGTCCGGAAGTGTGTGAGCAGCTAGCACGCCTGCTGAACACTTGCCCTCAGTGTGCACCCAGTGGAAACCTACAGACTGTGTTCTGTCAGCAACTTATGCAAACCATTCATCACTTCCAGTGCCAGAGCCAGAATGATGATGATATTGTTACCTTCCTAGAACGTGTCACCAAGACGAGTAGCATGCTGCAGATAGTCTGGAGGAACAACATGGCCACTATTCTGCCCTCCCTCAAGGAGCTCTTCATTATAATCTCTACACCTGGAGGTTTGTGGGACAAACAGGCAAGATCACTTGCCTGGTCTTATCGTGATACTATCATTCTCATTGTTGCAGTAGTGTATACATTGCAGAGGCATGCAATTCTAGATTTGCCATAAAAAAGAAAAGCTGTACAGACGCTCCTCTACTTATGAATGAGATACGGCCGTTTGTAATTTGAAATGTTCATAAGTCGTTATTCAACATCATTTTAAGGGTATACACAAGTAGAAAGAATTAGGATGCTGGGAGTACACATGCTACCCCATCATAACGGCTAGAAGTCGTACTAGGCAGCATTGGTGCACAGAAAAAAAAAATTGATGTTGCGGACAGGAAACGGAAGCCCATTGAACATAATTTGGACTTACTGTTCTCTTTGTTTGTATGTCTGAAGGTTCGTAAGTTGAAAATTCGTAAGTAGAGGACCGTCTGTATTTTGGATAAACCACTACTTTCCCACCAGATACGATAATGATACGATGGCTTAGCAGACGTGTCATTTACCTTGATAACTGTCATTTAAAATCTAGTCCGAGGTTTGTGTTGCTGTTGTGTTCCTATGAAACACATTGACAGCCAAAAGCACTACGGGCAAGAGTTGAGTTTGTAAATTTAATGTTGACAGTTCACAATCATGATGGGGCCAATATCATTGAGCAGTGTATAAGTTCCATTTAAACATCCAGTAGTATATGGGTAATAATCGGAGGCTGCTTTGATGTTAGTCCACTTAGTAGCTAAATCTAGCCCTCAATATGTTGCAACTCTTTACATTTTGTTACTATATACTAGAAGAAGAGGATACTGTTACCTCAAACACCCTGTCCAGTGTGGTGCAATACATACCCTTGGAACTAATGGAAGGAACAGTACGCAATCTCACCAATGATAAGAACATATCTGATGCCCAGATGATGACGGCCATCTGCAGGTAGGGTGTACTGAGATAGCATGGTGCTGACATAAAGTGGACAGGACTGTAGGTTCCTTCAGTCTCAGATAAAATTGAGTTTCTTTGTGACTATGGGTGATCATGTGTAACCATGTTTTGGGCTCTGAGAAATCACAAGGGAGGTCTACGTGCATATGATTCCAACCACCAAGGGACCACATTGAATTGAAATATTGAATGGCGTGCTGCTTATAGTTATTGCTGTTAAAGATACAATTTAAAGTTAATGTCTAGCACACTGTAGAAATATTAGGTTACATTTGTTCATGGTGGCTCATCACAAAATCCCCAAAATATGGCTGAGGACACAGAATTGCAGAGTTGGGTAATTCAGGTCCAGAGAGTAAAATTCCAGACCAGGATTTTGTTTCAACCAACCAGTTCAGTACTCTGTTACTGTGACTATGCTGAAACTGGTTGGTTAAAAGAACATCTCGGTCAGGACTTTTACTCTCTGGACCTGAATTGCCGAACTCTGCAGAATTGTTAGCATTAGACGGATTTCCATACATAGTTACCATATATAATTTACTAATAGAGTTTTCATTGTTGGTGTTTGTGGTAGCTAATAAGTTTGTTAATGGTGAACGCAGTGTCAGAAGAAGTGCTGGCTAGTAAATCAACCAAATACGTATTTTACTTTTTCATACTTATGCAGTATGTGAGTTTCTTGTAAATTCATGTAAATTAGTATTCCTAGCTAGCTACGTAAAAATCAGCATGAGCTCTACTGCCTTCATAAAAGTATGCTACTGACCATAAAACCTTTAAACGGATTTTATTCATTACGGTTAACTGATTTCAGTAGACAATTTTTGCTAGATCTTACAGTGCACCTCCCCCCAACTGTCACCATCCCCAGTAAAATTTCTTTAAAATGGCTAATTAATAGGAATCTGATGCTTTTACTTAGGAGAGAAGTGGTTATAAAAATAAGGGTTAAAAAAATCTAAGCCACCATTTAATTATATTCCAACTGCCAATAGATAATCAGAGAACTGATCCTGAATTTCAAAGGAAAGAAATATATTTCAAAATTAATAAAGGGCAGTTATTATTTTTGCTCTCCGTATATTTTACAAAAATTATAATGTAATTTAGATGCCTACAATGATATACTTATATTTCTGTCATTTAGATTTCATTTTGTACTTATATTGTCTTTTAGAGTATAAGCTTATCGGTTCAGTACACATTGTTCCTGTTACTTCTGGCACTTATACGTTGCAGTGGCCTGATTTGGTAAGTTGTATTGTATACTAGTAGAATGTATAGAGTAAGTTACATTGGTTGGGTGGAGCAAAGTACTATATTATACAGATGGTATTTCATTATCATAAATAACTGAAGTTCAGCCCGGCTACCAAAAATATATAAATATTTATGTCAATGAAATAGAGTAATGTCCACAAGAATGTTGTGAGATGGTTGACTTGTAATACAGACTTGAGTGGGTACTATTGGCATGAAGAATTATCATTATTTTCTTTTGTCATTGGTACAGAATGATGGACTGGTTGTCTTGGCCATTCTCCAGAAACATAGACAAGTGGGTTATCGCTTTGATGAAAGGAGTTGCATCAGTGAAAAAGTGTCTGATCTTGGTTGAGGTGACACTTGCTAAGATTGAGGAGGTAAATACATTTTTTACTGTATTAGTAAGTTGGTAGCACTTTACATGACGGGGCACAAACAGTTAGTAATAACTCAGTTACTATTGAAGTACAAAATATAAACAAATCTTAAACAAATATGTCACAATTCATTAAAAATGAACAGACATGATTAATATTTCACATGCATTACTCATTACTTGTTCCTTCAGTCATTCATAAAGGATTCACAGTATTAACAGATATAGTAACGAATTTAGTAACTGCTTGGAATAAAAGATGCATCAGGATTCATTAATGATGAACAAACAGATCACTATTTAACTTGTCTTATTCATGAATTGTTCCTTCAGGAGTTCCTTTAGTACTTTACAAAATTGTACAGAATTAACAGATATAGTAACAAATATAGTGACTGCTTGGAATAATTCATGCACCACGATTCACTAACGATGAATTAATATCAGAATGCAACTAAGACTTGTGGTTAATTAATACATAAGTAACAGCATGATACTATATTATTTGTGCCCCATCAGGTAAAGCGTTACCAATAAGTCTATACCTAAGAATACCCAACGTTTCATGCCTCACTCTCATAATGAACACCTAGTATTCTAGTATGACATCATTTTGCCTTTATAGGTATTCCAGAAGTTATTTTACCCCATTGTAAGAGAAGCGGCGCTGTCCGTGTTGTCTTATTTGCTGCTCAGTTTTCAGCACTCCCCTGAAGCATTTCACTTGGTAAGTAGGCCTCCAATAATACTCTGCATAGATACATTTCACTTGGTAAGTAGGCCTACAGTAATACTCTGCATAGATACATTTCACTTGGTAAGTAGGCCTACAGTAATACTCTGCATAGATACATTTCACTTGGTAAGTAGGCCTACAGTAATACTCTGCATAGATACATTTCACTTTGTAAGTAGGCCTACAGTAATACTCTGCATAGATACATGCATGTTTGGTTGTGTGACTTGAGATGCTTTGCTTAGAAGTCAAATTCCCTGATATCAATGACAAAGATGATAATTTATCCTGTCCACAGCTGTTCCCCTACATTATCAAATAAATTATGACAATATTTGTGCAAACATTATGAACACTGTACAGTACTGTAGAGGAATTCATAGACTCAGATTTGCTTGTGTAGTAAATCCATGGCATCTGTAGCAGCGTGCGTCTGCTTTGCTCCTCAGCTACTGCCGGAAATCCCGCCTCTCATTGGCCGCCTCTCAGCTGAGGAGTCAGGCTCAGCCCAGCTCTGCCTGCAGCAGCTCGTGGAGCTGGTGCACTGCCTTGTCATCCGTTTCACTGGATTTCCAGACATCTACCAACCCGTTCTTGAGATCATCAAGGTTGGATTTCCATGGATTTTGCCTAATACCATAATACAATTTGCATATTTTCGACAGCGCACTACAAAAATCAATCATGCCATAATAAAGCTCTTTTGGCATGTCTTGCAGGACGTTGCTGTGCCCAGTGAGGACCGGATTAAGCAGATATTGAAACAAGGGGCTTGGACTCCTCACAACCCAAATCAAGTGGCCCTCTGTCACAGGCTGACACCAAAATCTGAGACAGGAAAAACTGGACTGATCAATCTGGGTAACACCTGCTACATGAGCAGCGTCATTCAGGCGCTCTTTATGGCTCCTGAGTAAGCATTCCCATTCAAAAAGCCTAATCAGTCACTCGCATTTAGTTTGACAATTCCACAAGATCTCTAAGTTCTGTATCTCATACTATTTTTTATATATATGTAGGATGTTAAGAACATAAGAACATAAGGTGTTAGTGAATTTTCACTTGCCAGCATCGGAGGATGCCGTATGTCCAACAAGTCACTTTGCCACATTTTTGCCCTGCTAGTGCTGCCCTGGTCAGTGTGAAGCGATTGTGGTGGTCAAATTGTTCGGAGGCTAGTTCAGCTGCGAGGTGGGGGCCACACAAGCTCACAGAGAGGGGCCTGATCACCCAACATCAATACCCAACCTGAATGGCAGCAGATCCCACCAGCAATGTTCCAGCATCTAATGGAAAGCCTTCCCAGAAGAGTACAGGCTATTATAGCAACTGAGGGTTAGCCGGCTTCATATTACTACCCTTTGATTCAGAGAGAGATGCTGGACAGGCTGGTGTCCACATACTTTTGGCCATTTAGAGTATGTTACAAACTTATAAATAAGCAGCAAAATTGTAAAAAGTTAACATTAAAATCATGAGATCAGGTCGATCCTTTGCTGGAATTAATTTGAAATAATCCTATTCTGGGAGAAAGAATTATGTTTAAGTTTGTTTTAAAAAAAATATATTTGGCATTTAGTTGAAGATGAAGCTGGCTTTTGAACTTTAGGTTGTCTCAGTTCAGAGTAGTGCTAATATTTATATTTTTGTTTTGAATTTTTGTTACCATTGGGACTATAGTAAAGATAAAAATATACCTCCTGCGAGATAAAATAAGTAACTCCTGCAAGATAAAATAAGTAACTCCTGTTTGGAATAATTGCTTTGGTGAAAATAAAGTACTAGGTCAGTATGGTAGACAGTGAGGCAGTTTGGCACCGCAGTCAATGTTTATTTCTGTTTATTTCTACACATTGGATCCTTATAGTCAATGTATCAGTTCAAATCATCCAAATATTTTAAACTAGTGAAGACACTAAATGCAACTTAGAATTTAGTAATGAAATTAAGGTCAAGTGTTTGAGATTAGAATGCCAATGCCATTGCTGAATGATTTTTAAAAATCTGTTGAGAATGTATTTATAAACATGGCTTCTTTTCTCTCGATATTGTAAGAACAAAAGACAGATACCTAAGATCTGTGTGTCGTTGTTCTTATACAGTATTGTAGAGTTAGTTGTGTTGGAGAATTACAATTAGTGGCAGAAAGTACGTTAAAGAAATTAAGACCAAGATAAAGACCATTTAATAAGAATGCGGGAATTTTCAATTACAAAATTAGAATTACGTATTACGTTATTGCGTATATTACATATGTTTGTAAACAAACCAATAATTACGTATGTCATGGAGCTGGAGGTTACTTATTAAAATATCGCTGACCTGTTAAATTTCTCTCATGATCATGTACCTAACCCAGGTAATGAAAGTGGCTTATCGTAAAGTAGGATTGACTGGCCAATAAGAATGTTTTTATTTTAAAAGTTATTCTTTTATAAAACAGTATTGCTTGATGGAAATGGGCACTGTGTCTTTAAGAACTCTGATAGCCAGTGCCAAGGATTTGAAAAATGAGCCTTGCACCATATAACATGTCCCAACATTTACATTTCATTTATTTTATTTGGCAAGCATTTTTATCCAAATCCTTATCTAACACACAAGCAAGGCAAATAGCACATTGCGAACATACCTGCTGTCAAGGAGTCGACAAGTCATAAGTGTGGCTAGGCTGAGCTTCCAGTAATTTCCCAGGATCATGTGTAAACAGTAATGGAGCAGTATGTTTAATGTTCTTGCAAGTCCTTGAGATATTCAACAGTATTGTTTTGGTATGCTGCAGTATGGTTTAAGTATGCTACAGTAAGTTTTCAGTATGCTACAAGATGGCATAGCATCGAAATCAAAATTAGGCATAACTGCCTGACAGCTTTTCTCTTTCTCTCTTCTTTTTGCTTAATTTCTGTGACAAAAATCCATACATAGGAAGACAAATTACATAGGGGTCATTAGGTAATTCCAACTTCATGGCAGCATCTGTAATATCAGAAGAATTAGGGCTGACTTTATGGCCAAGTAATCATCACTGAACTGCAAGATGCTGGTGGCCATGCCCTGATAGCACACTAGCAACTTTCACAGCCTCTGGTACAGCCTACTGAAAAATCTCATCATAGATATGCAGAGAAATGAGATCAGCTAATGGAACACTGGACTGCCAATCCATCCAGATGGCATGGTTTCAACCTTAAATACATCTATAAAAATACAACTGCATTCTGGACCACCTCAAACGAGCTTCTTTTTCACAAACTCAAGAAAGTCGTCCAGAGTAATACCTTCAAGCTCTACACTAAAGAAGAGGAACATCACATGATCCGTATCGCTACTCTCTATGCATGTACACCATTTACCACATTGACATCGAGTGCCTCCTGGGATCCACTGCAGTATTTCACAATAAAATTGGCAGCGCAAAGTCAACCAAAGGTCGGGATCAAATTCCAGAGATATCCGCATGGTTGAAGCTTGCCTGACCTGTGGAATTCTTGGTGGAACCACAATATGATCGAGCTTAGCATTGGGGACTGAAGCAGCAGCACTTCAAGAATCAAAGAAATGAGTATTTGTCACTCACACAGGTGATGTGTTGAATCCGAGCAGCAATAATATTATGGCAGGTGCTATTTGCACCCAGGTGTCAGTAGCCAGCAATACTGTTACACTCTGGGTGGATATCCAATGTGGCTATTTGCACCAAGATGTATGTAGCAGCCAGATGCTATTTGCACCCAAGTGTCAGCAGGCGAAACAATGCTATATTAAGATTATTAGTGGACTGCTATTGTATTTCTCGTTTATTATTATTACCCAGATGCAAATAGACACTCCGTAATTTTATCCATCCATCCAGCCCTTTTCCAGTTGCCTATCTAGCACAGTATCTTCTTTATATATTTGGACATTTAGCTTTATAAATACTGTCAACTGTATAGTATTTACATCTCCTTATACTATGTAATATAGGAACAATGTACCTTTCATCAATATTTAATCATTTCTAGTGATCATGGGTTGCTCTCACTGTCTGGTAAGATTACATACTTTATTCAACCATATTATTTAGAAGTACACCAGAAAAAGACTTCACCATCAGCCTGGATCGATGCCACCTGACCAGTGTTTTCCTGACTGTAATCCATGTGACTCTTTTTAAAGGAAAAACATAACAATTACAATATATTTTTTGCAGTGAACTGTAGCAGTGAAATAGTAACAGTGTTTCTAAATAGATTTAGAATAATACTTTGAATGAATCATGGCCTCTATAGTTTCTCAATTATCAAATTAGAGGAGATTTTAAAGAACAAATTAATGCAACATTCCACCATAATATTTTATTGGTGCAGTGCCTGACATAAATGGTGTAGTGTCTGAGATTAATGGTGCAGTGCCTGAGATTAATTTCACTCAAGCATAATTATATATGCCAGACTTAGGCTTTAAAAGCTGCAGTATCTTTTAGTGAAATACAGTGTTTTCAGAGTAAAAGGTACACAATTAAGAGTCATGGTAAAGATTAATTGTTTACGTTAAATACACAACAATGCAGTAACTAAAACAAATAGACAAGAAAGCCTTAGAACAGAAAACAGAAAAATAAGTTGCCCATTAAAAAAAAAGTTCTGTTTGCTTATATCTGGTCTTCCTACATTTAACATGAAGCTATCCTGTAAAATCATACTGAAATTACTGAAAAGATCTTTTTTATGCCTACATGCATTCACAGTTGTGTGAATTTAAGATTACTCCCTATCTATGCGTTAGCTTCCGACATGCTGTCATGGCTCTGAAGAACTGCGATCTCCTTCCAGTCATGGGAGAATTGCAGAGGCTATTTACTTTTCTGCAGCACAGTCAGGTGAGATTTACCAAATAATGGGATTACAATACAGCTGACAAAGTACATTGCGATTTGTAATTATTCACAAAATTCACATAATTGCAGTTAAGTTTTGTCAACGATGTCTGTTAGGCTTGTTGCCATGTTTGAAGAATAAATGAAGTAGTATTAGTGGACACTAGCTCTACTTGTCGAACTACAAAACTAGGAGAGTGTCTGCATCCAGTGAAGTACCCAGCTGAACCTTTTTAAATTGTTAATGAGGAAAACATGCTGGTCAGCGTCCAATTGACATTATTTCCTGAGGTTGTTATTTGCCTTCAGATCAATCTACATGAAAAATTCCAATGAACAAACAAAGCTAGCCTCCTGCGATCATACTGCTGCATGTTAATCGTTCTTTTTTCTTTCGTTTAATTTTATGTTACAGCGTCCAGCCATTTCTCCTGACAAATTTTTGTATGTATCTACCCCTGCCTGGTTCACCCCTGGCAGCCAGCAGGACTGTTCTGAATACCTCAAGTACTTGCTTGACAGGTGAGGCAGTATTGCACAGTACTCCATAGTACTCATGAACACATATCCTTGTCCCTCTCACTTACTAGTTCTATATGACGTGAAGGTAGTTTTTCTTTCTCTCAGCTTAACAGTTTGACTTTATTTCGGTGTGAGCAGCAGGAGTTTGCAAGTGAATCTTCAAACGCTCAAAAACTGAAACATTATCAGACCTGTTTTTTTTTTTTCTTTTAGACTCCACGAAGAGGAAAATAAAAGTGCACAAATCGTCAGAGGAAGAACTTCTGAATCATCTGGCAGTGGGTCATTAATCAAGAAGCTGTTCGGTGGGAAGCTGGTGACCCATATCCGCTGCTTGCGCTGTCAGAACGTCTCACAGAGGGAGGAAGACTTCAGTGACCTGTCCTTGGCATTTCCACCACCCAGCTATCACATGGAAGCCTTCACCATCAGCCCTTTTCCTGTAGTGGAGGGGGCCAAACCACCAGTACAGCCTCAACGCAGAGTTCCCTCATCTCCCAAAGGAGACAGAAGGGCAGACATGTTGGATGTCGGGGGCGTTCCCGTGGCGACAATCGGCTGTGTAAACAATGCGGAGTCTCCGCACTCGAGTGAAGACCCTGAATGTTCATCTGCTGCCTCAGAAGATGACTGTATGCATTCAGACACTTCCTTCTCAGTCCCTGATCTGATCAACTTCTTCTTGATGTCAGAAATAATGGCAGGAGAGAATCAGTACCACTGCCAGATCTGTGACTCCTTGCAGAATGCAGAGAAGGCCGTGGAGCTGACCAAAGTTCCCCATTATCTCATCCTGACGCTGCTGAGATTCTCATTTGATTCGGCGACTAAGAGGCGTAAGAAGATCCTTGACAATGTGTTTATCCCAATAGTTTTGAAAATGCCCGTCAGAAATTCTTCTAGGCAGGTGGAGTCCATTGGAGTTGGACAGGTGGCTGATACTACAGAAGACAGTTTGTACACCTCAGTGCATTTTGACCTTGTCAGTGTGGTGGTGCATGCTGGGTCATCGTCTGACAGTGGGCATTACTACTGCTATGCAAGGGAATGGAGCAGCAGAGGAGCTGGTGAGGTATCTCGCAAGCAAGATGCCTCAGCTGATGACTCTGCCCAGAAACCTGGGGTGGAAGATCACTGGTTTCTGTTCAATGACACTAGGGTCTCCTACTCCAGCTTTGGATCAGTCAGCAATGTGACCACTCACTTCCCTAAAGACACAGCATACATGATGCTGTACCAGAAGCGGCCCACTTGGCGTAGAGAGCCTGAAGACCAGAACGTTTGCGCTGCGCTGAATGAAGGAGAGCCTCTTGTGAAGGACCTGATTGAGGCAGTTAGAAAAGATAACAAGCTTTACACTCAGGTGAACTGCTTATAACTGTCTGTTACACTTGTAGGAAATCTTGCAGCAACAGCAGGCATACTTAAAGATCTCTGTCGTACATTCCAGATACGTATAGTGGCAGTAATAAGTTTGTCAGACACATTAGTGCCAAGCAGGAGCAGTAATATGTTTCTAATAATCAATTAGGGATACCTGATGTTTGGCAGTGGACTGCACACTGTCCTCGTAGCTCTAGGATGGTGGATTAAAATCCCGACCCCGCACTGTCTCTAGGGGTCGCATGTCTGTCTTTGTTGCATGTCTGTCTTGGTCGCATGTCTGTCTCGGTCGCATCTCTGTCTTTGTCGCATGTGTTTTGTCCTGTTTCCCGCCATAGTCCAAAAACACGCGATTAAGTTAACAGGCTACCATAAATGCGTGTGAGTGGTTATATAACCGGCCCCCTCCTTCCTGTTAACCTCCCTTCAAGGGGGGGAGTGTTTGGCTCAGCGGACTAAGCCTCTGTGCCTATGATTGGCAGGGCACTGGTGCAAGGTCCTTAACCCCCCAGCTGAATGGGGGCCATGCAGCGGGCTGACCCTCGCTACCCAGCTTGCTCTCACCTACATGTGTGTCATGGAGAGCAAGAGGGGGTGGGTGACAAGAGAATGTCCCCACCGAGATCAATGAAGTGTCATTATTATTATTTCGAGGTTATGCAGTTGGTGGGTCGGGGGATGGATGGATGATTGGCTGACATCACTAATGTCCCTATTCCACTTCAGGAACAGGAGAGGGGAGTGAAACACAGGGCTGCTGTTTCCCCCTTGGCAGCACAGCCTGTGGTTTGGCTTAGAAAGACCCCGACTCAGGACCATGGGTAGGTCAGCGGCTCATTGACTTTTAAGACGCTCTGTGGCAAATAGTTGTCAGACTCAAAATGTCCCTGTGTATATAATTACACATTGCTTAATTAACTTAATTTAATTGCTTAATTTCTCATACTTTCAGCAGAAGTGCAAGGAAACAGAAGCCTAAAAATGATGTCTCATCGATTTAAAAACCCTTTTTTGGACATTTAACATTGAAGAGAGGCCATTCCCGGGAATAGGGTCTGTCACTGCTAAGAGTGCCTTAGACTGATGTAATGAGTGGTGGGTTCTTTATTGCAAAGCTGTCAAGCCTAGATTAATATTGCTTTGAAACTTTCCTTTGCTACTGTGATTTTTTTATATATATATATATATATATATATAAATATAGTCATTGTAAGACGAAAAGCTAAAAGCATACAATGTATAGCATGAACACGTCCGTTGTAACAACTATTAAATGGTACTTTGACATGATTGCCTGTACAAACATACACATGGGAATAACATTTAAATATAATCAATTCCTAATATGTTTGCATCTACTTTATTCATAAACTGAAACTATATTGAATATAAGCAGTAAATGTATAGCTGTATACACTGGTAAAGAAGCAAATGAAATAGTATTATTGAATATGAACTGTTGTTCTGTGAATAAAAGTATTGTACAGAATGCATGCAAGTATTCCATGTAATTGAAGAGATTTTATTTTATTACAATGCAACATAGACACTGCAATACTTAAAATTTGCTCATAGACAACATTGTAACAGTGTATCTAGCACAAAGAAGCATTAGATACATAGGCGATTGCAAATATAATCAATGTTTAATATCGTGGATATAGGTCTAGCTACCTTTACCGAAATGACCAGTTTCTGTCATGTAAAGCCAGAAATTATGATAAACCATATCAGACATGTTTCCATCTTTAATGTGAGCTTGCAACCAACAAAATTCAAGAAAAAAGTGAAAAATAATAAGTAGGACTAATAAGTAACATGTTTTTGTTTGTTGCTTAGTGACATTAAGGACCAGACATGATTTATCTTGATTTATGGCTTTATAACAAAAGAACTTACACTTCCAATAAAGTTATGTAGTGTTTTTATAACTACTGTAGTTTGACTGTATCCCAGAAAAAAATTAATTTTTATAAGTAACAACCATTTACTGAATGAATTATTTAACAGGGTAAGTACAATGCTACAATGTACCTACAAGATTAGGATAACTGAGATGCGGGGCATATAGTACCTACACTCAGTGGCTAATTTAAAGGCTCTACCTAGTTTGCATTAGGTGAGACCAACTTTTGCCTATAGAATCGCTTCAAGCGTAGCCTGGCAGTGCATTCAGAGAAGCCTTTCCGCTCACCGCTGTTTTAGCTGCACTTGTGGCCTTCCCGTTGGCGTCACGTCTAGCCGTTGACCTCTGACCTTTCTCACAAGGCAGATATTCTTACCCTCGGAACCACTGCCGACACAGATTCATTCTCTGAAAATCTTAGACACAGTAGTTTGCTAAAATCGCAGGATGGCTGATTCTGAGGTGACGGTACCACCACCAAAAATCAAACCGTGCTTAAAATGACCTGGATCAGGGGTGGGGAACCTGATCCAGGGAGAGTCGCTGTGGGTGCCGGTCTTTGGGGTGACCTCCTAACAGCCAATAATAAAACAGTGGTTCTCAACTCCAGTCCTGGGGATCGACTGTTATTGGCTGGTTAAGTGGTCACCCCAAAAACCACAAAGGCTGTTTGAATTAACAAGCAGGTATTCCTGATAAACCACATTGTTTAATATTCATAATTTTATTTAGCTTCATTGTAACTACTGTAAGTATTAAAAGGTTATAAATAATGGGTGAAAGTGGTCTCAGCCCGCCATGATGTCTTGAATGTACCTGAACCTAATTATAGTGAAATACAAATAATACTTTCAAGTGTTGTATCCGGCACTGAAAATAAGCCAGTTAAGATAAGCCAGTTAAGATAAGCCAGTGTTTCCCAAGCTGGTCCTCTGGGACCCCAACCACAGTGTACATTCGTAAAATGTAAGCAAGGACACAGACGGGCTAGGGGTCCCTATGGACCGGTTCAGGAGACAAGGAGTTAAAAATGTTTTTTAATTAATTAAAAGTTAATTATAAATCACGATCATTATAAAGTGTTTTCTTAGCATTATATTGCTTTGGACTTTAAAGTAATTCAGGTTCATTCAGTCAAAGTGACTCAGTGGGCAGCACTGTGACTTCAAGCCTCCAGGGTTGTGGGTTCGACTTCTTTCCATATATACAGTATGTGGAGTTTTATCCCAAATACATGCAAGTGAATTGCTGCCCATGAGCCGTGGGTTCCAACAAATGCTATGGTGTTGAGACCCTGTGTATCCTTCATGCATATAGAAAATCTTTTCATTTCATGAATTGTTGCATTGAAAGTCATTTAGAAAATGTATGAAAATGTAAGAATCATAAAAGAGACCTTGGCTTTAACTGTAATATTAGCCATTGTTAAATTGCCTTCCTGGTGACAGTAATTTTATGATTGTGATTAATCCAGAAGAAGGCGATTGCTCCATTAAGCGTACTTTACAAGCGGGTGAATCTCAGAGTAGGACCTTTTATTTATTCTGTTTGAGTTTGTGACTTTGGAATAAAAACAACAAATGGACAGATGTGTGTTTGGTTCATTTGTAATCCTGAAAAATTTGATGAGATTCTGGATAAAATGAAGCTGGATTGCCCCAAACATCGATTCTTAAAGTAAACTGAAACTGGGAGGCCCATTTATGTTTCAGCCTTACAATAACCTAAGGAATGGTACAAAGGAGTGGTTAAATACAGCAAGAAGGCGCACATCCAGGAAAGGCTGAGCCAGGAGCCCTGAACTTAGTCTGACCACAAACCAGTTGAACAGCTTCAGAAAAAGCAGTTAAATTAAATGTGAAAATATGATTCTTCAATCATTTTTGGATGAAAATACATAAAATAGGTATTTTACTTTGTCCTGAATTTTGGGTTGCTTGTTAAATTTTAAAGGTATGTAAACTGTCTATGTGCACTAAACTTTACATATTCCAGTCTGCAACTGGTGTTAAATGTATAATGTCTTATTTTAATATGCAAGTCTGAACAAGAGCAATTAAATACTTTTTCAGTTAGTGCACTAAAGAGAAATTGTCTGTGGTGACAGACCAGTCCCAAAGTCATAGGTATCTAAACCTATGGACATAGATCAATACCATAGGACATAGAATCTATCGATTCCCTGTCTGGGGAATACAATTAGTCATAAATCTATCACAAGCATTTTTATGACAGACCTTGACCTGAAGTAAGTCAATCAGCAAAGCTTAGTTAGACATTTCGCCGTGCAGAGAGGCTATGTGCCGTCTCTCGCAGGACGTGACAATATGTAACCTGTGATGCCCCCAGACCCACCATGTGACCTCTGCTGTAGACTTACTGGATAAGAAGCGATGACATCTGATAGCCTTTGCCATTTATTCAATATAAGATATAAAGTTGGATATTAATATTTCATTATGCACTGAAAAATAACCTGGTTTAATTATAGGCATATGGCTTTTCAACTTATACATAAGTCATAAAATAAGAATTTTAGTGTCCAGTGTTTAAAAAGCACTAAAATTAGAATTATTTAAACTTTCTTTATACATATTCTTAGAAATACCAATGAGTTTTCACTGGAATTATTTAACAAGTATTAACTAAATCAAAACAAGAAACTAAACATTACGACAACAGAAATGTTTCCTATATTTTACATTTCTTAGCAAAAATTTTTATGTAATACACTTTTACAGTCGACATGAGTGAGAAAATCTAGGAAATGGGATCACATCTTTAATATTGTTCACTCCTAGAACACACTGCAAGTAGCGTTCAAAGCCCATTCCAAACCCACCGTGAGGAACTGAGCCAAACTGTCTCAATTCCAAGTACCTGGGAAGAAAAGGCCATTCATTAAAAAAGGACAACGAATGCAAAATCTTGGGCCAATTTTATCGATCATTCTTACCATTTATACGGCTCCTCCATGTCAGCACTGCAGAATAACAGAAAGTTATTATTGTAGCAAAGAAAAGTTCAAGTTGTAAAGAAATACAGAATAAAGAACTGAGCATCTCCGCTAGGAGGGCTTACTTTGCCAGCCGTGTCCTCAGGAGCTCCTCGCGCTCCTCTCGGAGAGTGCCCCCGCACAGCTCCCCCACCCCTGGCACCAGCAGGTCGACAGCGGCCACCTGCACAGTCACGCCGGAAAACAGAGCAGAGGAAACAAAAATAAAAGCAGCTTAACTGAGAGCAAAAGAAGTGTGTGGTCTGACAAACTGAGGAAGTAACGCAGGATAAACTACCTGCACTGGAACTAAAGTAGCTCAGCCCAGGGTGTACCAACATGAAGCTTCCTCCCTGCCTGAAATAACGACAGTGTAACAGTACGTACCCCCCCCCCCCTTTACATAAATCTAGAAAAGTTCATTTGCATTGGAACAGGAACTGATCCGTGAGGCCTACTTATAGACAGGACAGGTGGCTAGGAAAAAACCTTATTTTATTAGAGGCTGCTCGGCCTGTCATTGTCACTGTGAGGTCCCTTACAGTGTGGCAGGGCTCGTCATTGTCACTGTGAGGTCCCTTACAGTGTGGCAGGGCTCGTCATTGTCACTATGAGGTCCCTTACAGTGTGGCAGGGCTCGCCATTGTCACTATGAGGTCCCTTACAGTGTGGCAGGG
>JABFEB020000038.1:6714378-6764602 GCA_019775895.2 Stomatorhinus ivindoensis | reverse complement strand
GTCACTATGAGGTCCCTTACAGTGTGGCAGGGCTCGCCATTGTCACTATGAGGTCCCTTACAGTGTGGCAGGGCTCGTCATTGTCACTATGAGGTCCCTTACAGTGTGGCAGGGCTCGTCATTGTTATCCCGGGCGTAGAAAGGCTTCAGCTCATAGGGGTAGTTGATGACGAACACCGGGACGTCACCACAGTGCTTGACCAGGTAGCGCTCGTGCTCTTTTTGCAAATCGCAGCCCCACTGTGAGAGACATAGACCGAGAGACACAGACCGAGAGACACAGTTCAGCAAACAAGACTTTAATACACAAACCCAAAACACGTCTATCTTTTTTTATTATTACAATGAAATTAATTTACAGTATAACTGATTTTTTTTCTGTAACATTATGATACCAAAAACATCCATCAACATAAGCAATTGCAATACCTGCCTTTGTTTTGAAAACAAAGTTCTCAGAACTATGGTTCAGTAGGTCAATAGCTTCGCTGTAAGTGATCCTAAAAGAGAAAGAAATAGTACAAGGCAGCTAAGCTACTGCGTCATCAAAAAAGTATTATTACAGAATGCCATAAATGATACTATGTACTTACACCTTGAATTTATTCTTCAGCATGACATGTAGACTGTCCTACAGAAGAAAAACAAAACGTTACAAGTAAAATATGATATTAACAGAACAAAGTATCCAGCTAAATTTCCTTACCCAATGTCCAGGTGCAACATACTTGTGAAACAGCAGTACATCATCTGCACATTTATCAAGAACTCTCTCGGTGGTCGATTTAAACAGATTCTCCATAACCTGTAATGGAAGTAAACAAATAAAAAAATTTTGGAAATGGTATTTCCTGCAGGGCACACCTACTATTTGAAATTAAATACATAAGACTCAAAACTAATGCATATCACTTCTGCCTTGCCCAGTCACATAAAAGAAAAAATATTATCTAAGTCAGAAGGGCCAAAAGTGTTTAATAAAACTAATTCCTCTGCAAATGCCAAATACTTGGTTATTTCTCAAAAGACAAACAAGCTCAGGACATACAGGCTTGCCATTAGTATATTAAAGGAAGCCCTGGAGTTGAACATGGACCATTTGGATACGTCTTGTTCCCAGTCCTGTAGTTTTCACTGGCAGCACAATGCAGTTTGCACTCCAGCTAAGCTATCAAATTATTCCTGTTCGAGACCCAATAAATAATGCAAACTACTCTAAGCCAAGTGCTAGGAACCTACGTTTAAGCTCACTACATGAACTTCATTTGTATTTGCTCAGGAATTTGTATATTCACTATATCTATTCCACTGGAATCTTTATCAAGACAATATATTAATAACTGTTTATGTGCAGTAAATTCTGTTTCACACTCGGGAAGCAAGAAAAATAACATCTGAATTCCTTGACTAAAACAAATATAAATTAGAAAGAAAAACAGCCCTACATTTGTTTAATGTAATTTGTGGTTCTGAATTCATTTAATCAATCCTAGGCAACGAATGCAATTCCCATATGAAACAAACAAGAAGCAAACAGACCGACTGGAACGGAGCTGAAATCGACTGCAGCAAAAAGGTCAAATTAGCCTGCAGTTTGCTTGCCCCACTGAAGCCCTTAAGACTGGAGCACTGTAACCGTAGGAAAGCAGAGAGCGGAGCGTCTGCACTAAGAAGTACACGATTTACCATCATGATGTCCTCCAGCGACTCTGTGAAAGCGATCTCAGCTTCCACCATGTAAAACTCCGCCAGGTGGTGTCTGCTTTGAGAGTTTTCTGCTCGGAAAGTCGGGCCGAACGTGTAAACGCGCGAAAAAGCCCTTAAAAGGAAAAAACATACATCCACGTTAATAGCTATGGTCAGTCTCACAATGGCCACTCTCTGTGGGCATTTAACTCTTCCTGAAATGAAGCTGATTTCCCCGTAAGAATGGATCTTTAGTTCCAGCTCTGTCACCCCTTTAACGTTCTGTTCTTCACACTGAGGGGGTGACACTGTCATGGGAAAACGTCAGGCCAGTGGGGTTGTTAAATCACTATCCATCTCTCTCATATGTGAAGATATTAACTGAGGTATTGAGTTCCTGAGTTTTTAACCTCAGCAGGTCCTGACATCTTCCGTGATCCTGATTGCAGATCATCTCTGCCCCGAGACGTGTCTATGTTGCTTCTCATGTTCCCCTCTGTCATCATCCATATCCCAAGTCACATGGCTCTGTAGGAACTTGACAGAGCTGTTATTAACTGAGCTGGATAAACCACTGCGTCTCCTCAGATACAGAGGGAAACAAGTCTTCAAAGGTTTACTTCCGCTTCAGCGAAATCTTGTCTAAAAGCTTGTAAAATTAGGTACTGCTCTCAAAGCTGGTGTCAATTTTAGAGTAAAAATTAAACGAATAACTTACTACTTCCCCTTCAATAACATTCAGCATGATATACAGAACCACAGCTAATCTTACCCATCCAATCCTTTCTGCTTCAGGACCACAGCTAATCTTACCCATCCAATCCTGTCTGTTTCAACCACCTACGCCATTACACTGACATTTTAATGTGCCAACATGATCTCTTTGTGTAGTTAGTAGAAAATTTGAATCAAGGAATGAAATAAAAATGTTTATAACCTGAAATAAATAAACCTTCTATGCTATTCATGCATTCATACAACTGATAATTGATAGCAAATTCCTATAAAATATAATACTAATTTTCATTAAAAAGTCTTCATTAAAAAACCGATTCAACAAACTGTTTAGGGTATGCTGAATGAAAAAAGTAAAGTCACCCATTCGAAGTCCTGAGGGTCAGCGGCAGAAAATGCCAGCGAATGTGAAAATTCGCAAATAATACTTGGACCTGTCATTAAAAATGCAAAATAAACAGCACAGAAATGTTTAAAAGAACTGTGAGTTTCCTCAGTCACAGAGGCGGCTAACACGTGACACTGATCGACAAGACAAACAAATATTGAATAACACTAATATTTACAGTAGCTGTCAAAAGGCACCTACAAGTGACAGCGACCGTGTGGCACCACATGACCTAAACACAACAGAGATGGTTTTGGAGGAGTTTGACCAGAGAGTAAAAGGAAGAGCAGCCAATGAGAGCTCAGCATATACGGGGCGCCTCCTTCAGGACAGCGGGAAAAGCGGCCAATGAGAGCTCAGCATATATGGGGCGCCTCCTTCAGGACAGCTGGAAAAGCATCCAATGAGAGCTCAGCTTATACGTGGGACCTCCTTCAGGACAGCTGGAAAAGCATCCCAGGAGGCCACCTCATCAGACTGGTTTAAATAGGCAATTATTTGGGGGTCTAAAACACATTAAATTCATTTACAATATTTCTTATGGGGTAATTCAACTTGGACCTCGACCAAATCGCACCTCGGCCAGCCTTGTGGATTGAATTTAATCCATGTTCCAAGGTACAGCTGTACACACTATTCAGATTGACTGCTGACACCTATGGGCAGACTCCTGCGATTACACACAGTTCTTGCTACATTCTTCCCTACTTAAGTTGCCCACCTATCCATACATACACCTGGCCTCATGCATTCATCACTGACGGCACTTCTCCCTCACCCGGTCATGACCTCTAAATGAAGCTGCCCAGAAACAGTCAGGAAAGTCGGGACGGAGAAGAAGTGCAGCTGGGTTTCTTCCGGGTTTTTATCCTGACCTGAGGGCTAGAGGTCAGAGTTTATGTTACTAAATATCAAGTACAAGCAGTATTTGTGTTACACCAAAAAGAAAGGTAGTGACGCCGTGTGGACACAGCAGAAGACGTGAAGCAAGACCGGCTGTAATCGCCAGGCACAAACGAAAGCGATAAATGTATGTGGCCAGATCAAAATGTACAGGGGGAGTTTGTGTTGTGTTGTTAGAACCAATAACCAATAAGGATATCAATAAATAAATTAACTTACTCACTTCAACCTTAAAGAGTTCACCAGCTCCTTCACAGTCATTTGAAGTAATGATTGGTGTATGAACATGCAAAAATCCATTCTCCTAAAAAAAAAACCTCATGATAAATAAGCAAGCATGTCAAACGGATGGATGGAACATAATAATCGCAGTACTTAAATAATGCAAGAATACAGTTTTACATCATTATAGTGTAACTCACAACTTAATTATGATTCAAGAAATTTTGGCAGAAGCAGCTTAGCTAATTAGAAATACAGTAAACAGCAGTCTATTTCAGGAGAACAGAGGTCTATTTCAGGAGAACAGCGGTCTATTTCAGGAGAACAGCAGTCTATTTCAGGAGAACAGCAGTCTATTTCAGGAGAACAGCAGTCTATTTCAGGAGTGCTAGGCAGAGCTCATCATGCGTAGTTTAGCGATCAGAGATACACTCCCAATTCACTAAAACAGGCAAATGCTGTTGGGATTAGGAAATACTGGCTAAGTAAGTAAGTGAACTTTATTGTCATTCACACCATACAGCAGCACAACAACGGACGTATAGCTGAAGGAAATTATCTCCAAGCTCAATGTGGAGACATTAAAGGACAAGAGCACTTAGACAACATACGGAGTTTACAGCAAAATTCTACTTTTCACACAGATGTAATTAAGACTATAAGACAGCATGAGGCAGCACAGGACAGACATTAAACACACAAAACAATAGTCATATACAGAAATGTAGAACCAGTCAGTGGTGAATATGATGAAAAGAAAAAGAAAAATATTGCACATCATTTCACAGTGATTGTAAAATACTACCTCACATTTTACACAGTACCAACGCAATACAGCACCTCCACTGACACTGCTGATGGTGAAGAGATCCTCACCTTAAAAAAAGCCTGAACGGCAGAGGTGGCCTCACTCCGTATCCTCAGCAAAGAGCTGACTGTGTTTGTTTTACAGCGCAAATGGGGAAACTGCCTGATATACTCCACATCATGTTTTTCCTTTACTTTAAATGGAAATTCCTGAAAAAAAGACAGTTCAATTCCTCACAAATACGTCTGTGTCCATAACAGAGATTAATTTTGTATAGGGCAAACTATCATTTATGAATCCTGGGAAAACAATTACCAAAATCTTCAACAGACTTGATGAGTCTTTTATAAATGCTGATAATCTTATCTTGCTTCAATATGTCTCAGAAAAATATGCTATGAAATGTTTACATAGCTACACTTAGGTACTGAACCAAAGTGTTACATTTTGTGATTATTTTAAGACAGGGTCATTTTCAGTTTTAATCATTTATTTGGTGATACTGCAATTAAACAAAATCTGCGTTAATCAAAACAATTTGTGAGCAAGGCTTTGTCTTATGTCATAATGTCCCCAAAATAAGACAAATTAAACTTACCAAAGGATTACACTGCCCAACTACCTGGATCTGCCGTGCCTGCAGTTCAACATTCTGTTTTTTATGAGAACTTCTTGTCAAACTTCCAGAGATTTCAACAGAACTTCCAAATGTAAGATTCCTCATTTTTAGAAAAACAATAAAAATAAATCTATGCACAAATTATCCAACAAGCAAGAGCCACATCACAGTAAATCCTAAATTCCACAATCCATGCATTAAGATTCTAAAATTCACCATTGAATTACAATTCAGTACAATGATATTTTGTAATAAAAAGAAGAATAGGCGTAACTGAGTTTTTACAAGAAAAAATGGCATTTGACCAATTTTGAGGTACAGTACCACACCCTTCTCCTTATAGAAAAAACATTTCAGGTCTTGTTGAAAGATGACAGCCACGATGGACCTTATAAAACAAACACTGAGACTTCATCTTAAACTTTGGACAATTTTTTTCTAAATTCCAGATGTCACCCAGCTTTTATGAAATAACTGAAAAGCATAAGAATGTTTTAAGCAGTGCATTTCCATATTTTGAGCATGCCTCATAGGTTTTCTACCCATTTGCTAATTCTCATAACTTGAGACATCTCAATAATCGCAAACTAATCGTACTTGTCATTCAGTTCTGGATCAGCGACTACTTGGAGACACTTCTGTGTGCTGCCATCATTGACATCAAGGAAGAGAACATTCTTCTGTGCTCGAACAGATCGGACCCAGCCCTTGGACGGAGAAAAATAAACAGGCAGCAAATCTGCATATAAACCCTTCCTTTAACATTTAAATTGTTCATTTCCTTAATTTTATTATTTTGGATTTTACTTTAAATTAACGCAGGACCAGAGGTGTCAGAGGGGCGTGTATATCCTGGCAGATTCGAGGGCAGTCCTCGATAAAAAAAAAAAAGGTGACGTCACTGCTCTGCAAATTCTACTGTGGGGACCCCACGCCCAAGTCAAGCTGACGTCAGGGACCCCAGAATTTCCAGCTATGCCCCTGTCTATGACTGTCTACAAGAGAACCAAGAAACCCTATTGAAAAATAAGCAGGCAGATGTGTTATTCAAGCGATCACAGTAAAATACATTTATATTACAAGCATTGCCTTTGTTTCAATATTTCAAATGCTACGGAGCTTAGTGCACAGCCCAAAAGACCCCCCAGACAATTCCATGCATGTATTATTGCTCCATCCAGAGTTTTATACTCCAACAAATTAATGTATATGTTTTCATTAAGATATTTTTATTGGGGAGCCCATCCTCCAGGGGCATGTGCAGTTCCACCGTTTGGGGGTTAGGGCTATCGATTAGCACTGCGGTAGCCTAACTCGACAAAGTAGCTCAGCTCGACAGAACACCAGCAGAGAGAGTCAGACTGGAGAGTTGGCTACGTGCCGAGTCATACTGTCCAAATCATAAAATTTGAGACACAACCGGGGAGCAGGGGGGAGATGACAAGCCGGTGCCGACGCTCCCTCCAATCGCCAGGCAACCAGAACACAATTATACACCAACAAAAACATAACGTTACAATGAATGACATGCACTACCTGTATTTTTACGTGTTTTCCGACTTCATCTCCAGAAAGCGCTTCGCAAATTCTCAGTTTCCTAAACGCTGTATGACAGCAATATTTGAAGTTGAAGACTATTGAGCCAGAGACACATGACCTTCGCGCGAGAATATTTACAGAACGAACTTGTAACATCGTTTATACTTGCTAATCACTTTGTTGTTTGATAGATATTATTTCAAGTGCAATAAAAAAATACAGAATTCTCTAGCACTGGCTATCGTACAAATAAAAAATCTTGAGTTGTTCCATCTGTAAACTGATCACGCGTTACCTACTGCGCGAAAGCCGTACACTTCCTGTTTGACATATACCGTAATACACTGTGTTGAAGGACACCACTATTAAGATAGGAAAGAAATAGGAAACTTTCCAACGATCAGTGCCCTCAAAAATCCTTCATCCTGTTTTCATTGGCTGATTTCGTGTAAAATATGGGAGGGTGCCTCATTTTACAAGCACTCGAATCAAAGTGATTTATTTTATATTCGCCATATAGTTGATTTTCACTTGGAAAGTATTGTGTTTATAGGTACAACACGTGTCCTATACATTTGACCTTTGATTCTCCTATTGAAGTTTTCCCATCATCCGCAGCTTTCTCCTACGGATGAGCGTAAATACATACTGAACTTTATTCTTCTGCTTTTTGGAGTTACGGGCGGTCGGTAGCCAGCTTACAGGTGCATTACCGCCACCTATTGGACCAGAGTCACGACTTTTTAAAAAACTGAAGGCACACTGGTCTTCTACTTTTAAATTTGGTATATTATTCAAAATCTGCTCGGAAAATACGCATCAGGTTCCGTAATTGCGTTTGGATTAGATAAAAAAGGAAGTGCAAACTAGGCAGAAGGAAGTGTTGTATTGCAAAGCTGTAAGACATCTCAGAGCATCGTTGAACGTGAAATCTGCCTTTATTCAGTGACTGATTAATTCACAAGAACTCGAGCCACCTTTAAGCAAACCCAATACTTTCACTTGTATATCCTGGTAAATTCATATCACTCTTTTTCCATTGCAGCTTCTGACAGTGCATTTTTGTCTAAGCTTAGGGATCGCTAGAGTAAAAAAGAAGGGGGGGTTTAAGCTGGGATGCAAACGAGTCTGCCGTAGCACTCACGCATGAAATCTTACGGTAAAGCTATATTTTTTCATTATAAGCCTATAATTAGCTATATCAAAAATCTTGGACTTTTGCAATCACTAGAGACTATTTACAAGGTAATAAAACTCTTAAATCCATGCTTCTCTTGCGGCGGTTTACGCTGATTGGACCATTTTCGTATCATGGTCGTTTCCTGTGATTGGACAACAGGTCCTCTCAAAAATTTTAAATACACTAACCCGGAAGCAGTTTTTACTTTTAGTGCATTTGCAAAAAGTTGTGTTATTTTAGTTATCAAAATAATCGCAAACATCGGGGTGTATATTTATTCAGATAATCCTGTATTTTCTTTTATTTCTCAGTATTTGTCTGGTTAAAATGACTTTTTTAAAATTGACTTTTCTAAAATGCTATATTTTGTCACTTCAGGATTCGTGTGTTTCGTACCCATGTTGTCAAAACTGTGCATCCAAATTACACAGAAACCAGACGGAGCAAAGGTAAGTAAAGCTATGAATGTAATAACATTTGTAAACGTTTATTTCTCATTTATTTTTGTATTTTGTCTGAAAGTCCACCTTTACCTAGATTAGTTGTTAATAATGGCAAACACGTGTCTTGTAGGTTCAGATTTATTCAAAATTGCATACATTGTTATAATTTAATTGTTTATTTTATGTATTACACTAATGTACATAGAATATTTTAGCACATGGACTACAATGATGTATATTTACTGTAATGAATATCATTCATTCTCTTTATTTATTCTTCTAACAGATACAGATGCCCAAAATGTGGATTTGCATGTGAGATAAAAAATGTCAGTCACAGATATAAGTTATCACTTAAAGTTGCCAGAGACTGTGACATATTTGGATTGACTCTTTTTGGTAGCTGTTTAAATCCTCACTTTGGTGCTTCTGCAGTTTGTCTGCAAAGGTAAAGCTGTATCCTCAACTCATTTACAATACACTCATCCATCTTCCATCTGCAGTACAGGGTTTTGTCAAGGGGGGGGTTACCGTGGATGGGATGCCATTATGCTATTGAAAGACGCACACTGTGGGAAATTTAGAGACATCTGGAGTACCTGTAGGCAACAAAAACTTTATTACATAAAAGCAAACTCCAGACACAACACCAGGGGTGGGAACTGAACACATAACCTTGAAGGTATGAGACCACAGTTGGCATCATGCTGAAGTGAAATTTGAAATAACACACGTCTTTTGTATGTTTTAAAGCATCATCTGCTGAATGAAGTTTAAGCCTTCTGTTTTTTTTCCAGAAACATAGAACACAGTTATAGTAATTAAAAAATAAAGCTATTGGATGATAATGTTAAGAGGTTTTTTGTGTCTGTAGACTCGTGGAGGAATCAAAGGCAGAATGTTCACAAACTGATGTGCAACAATTACTTACCAAGGCAGTGGATGACTGCTTTGTGGGAAGGCGCTTTTTATTTGGTATAAAGGTACAAGTGTTTAAAATTGGTTACAAAGAATCTGTACGTGCACAACTCTATTTTATATTAAGTACAATTATCAATGTTCTTTCTCCAAACAGATGCCTGACCTTGATGTAGATGGATCCACCTCTAGCAAAAGCTTTTCTTCCTCATTGAAAAGAATAAAGATCTCGGGAAGCTTCATTGCTAGCCGAATGATTTTGCCAAATTCAGCTGTTATCAGTTGCCCTGTTGTAACCTATTTTAAGAAGCTTCTTCGGGCAGCTCAGCTTTCAGAATTCAGTGTCTCACAGCAAGCTAGGAAATTATTAGATACCCAACAACATGATAATAGTACAATCCTTAGTAGCTGTGAATGTACTTTGGCCTCACGTGGAGGATCACACTCACAGCACAGCAGTGGAACCCATGATGACCCAGGATATTTCCAGCAGTCACTTGGAATAATAACATTTTTAACAGAACGTTCTTACTCTGAGCCAAATGGAAGTGCTGTGGTTGATTCACCTAAACAAAGAACAGAAGAGCAATCTAGCACTGAAGTGCCTGATCCATTTTGTTCTTGCTTCTGTTCCTCAGACACGCAAGGGAAATGTACACGGAAAGAGATATTATGCAACTGTAACTTTGCAGTTTTGGAAGAGGATGGTAATGTATCAGTTTTTTTATGGGAGGATAAATCTTTCTCAGATATCTCGGGTGAATTTATTTCTAAATCAGGCAGGAGTTCAGAAGCATTGACTGAAAACAATGTCTGTGCTTTAGACAAAGAAGATGCTAAGCTAACGGGTATAATTCATGTTTGTGAATCGCGTGTGCCAGCAGACTCTCACAATGAAAATCCTTCAGATTACTCATGTAATTCGAAATGTGATGTTTTATCCAACAGAAAAGAGAATATAAGTAAGGAGTATATTGATAAAGTTAAGTCACTAATTCAGCATTCATCACTAACCCAAGAGAGGAACAAAAATGAGTTGGCAAGCATGATATTAAGAGAGCCTAAACTAAATGCTCTGACAGTGAAGAGTGTTTCACATCTCACTTACTGGGATACATTTGAGAGTGAATGTATAAGTAATGTTAAAGATTACACTGACAAGTCCACTAATATGGATGACAGAGCAAAAAGACAGACCAATTATTTTACTAGTAACTGCTCAATTCAAAAAGAACCAGACGGCAACAATTTTACTATCTGTGACTGGAAAAGCAAAACAGAAGTGACTCCACGAAGAAACATCTCTTGGCTTGAAGACGTTCCTAATTTCTCATTTGACCTGTTTGCTGGCCATGAAGAGAGCCACGTTCATGGAGAGGAACAAAACAAAGGGGAAAGCTACAGGAATTGCCAATTTGTGAAACAGAGCTGTAATGGAACTTTAATGGCAAATCCAATGAAACACAACTGCAATTCGAGTGTATCTGAGCTAGACTTATCAAACTCACTCGAGTTTGTTCCTTTTTATCAATCAACCCCTATTTCAAAGAATCCTCAATCTCCAAAGATTATTCAGTATAAGAAGAAAAATCAAGTGCAAAGAGACCATCTATTGACTAAATTCCACCTGAAGAGGCATTATGGTGATTGTAAAACACAGGACACAGATAAACCTCCAAGTACACCGAAAAGTGACTCTCAGAATCTCCTTCCTCTCTCCATGCACAAGATTCCACATTTGTCTCTGCATGAGAGGTTAATGGGAGGCATAAACTGTGCGTGTAGCCATGAGAATGACTATGCAAGAGTGCATCTGAGAAATCTGGATGCGAATTATCAAGGAAAACCTGACTGTGCGCACAAAAAGATATATAAGACTGAAGCAAAATCAAACCACATGTGTTCTCTCTCAAGGTCAGAGAAGTGGGATTGTTCAGAGACCATAAATGTGAAGAGATCCCATGAATGCACCAATTTTAAACATACTCCATATACTGCTGGTATTACAAGCTTCACTGCTGAGAATAGCAGTATGTTATGTAACTGGTCTGCAGACCTTTTTGCTGACTGATGTAAAATTTTCTTACCCTATGAAACAATACATTAGGCCATAACAATATGCTTGTAAGCTATCATGCAGAGTGTCATAATGTGCCTCTTTTGCCAGTAATATGCTACGTGATCTTTGTAAGAACTCATTTTTACATAGTGATCATATTATTTAAAATGGTTCCAATTCCCTACTAATTTATAATTTTACTAGGTAATGCACAAAGATTATTTTAAAAATGTTACATTTTCTTATAAAGAAAAAGATTACAGATGATTTGAACGTTGATTAAGTGTTTGCGTTAATACAATTTCAGCTGATCTGAGAACATTTACATATTATTACTCGTATCAGTTAATAAACACACTTGACCCATAGATTTATTCTCAATTTCTAAGCAATTAGACCATATGCTGCACTTGGTGAACTAATGGCAAAATTGGAGCTTCTTCATTCTTTGTGGATGTTATTTTTGCTCTACATGTAGAGAAATCTCTTGTGTATGTACTTATGTTTTATATTGAAAGATTATAAAATCTACCTTCTTTGATGTAACTGTGGTGTGTGAGTATCTGAGAATTTTAAACTGCTTGTTTTAATTAGGAATTAGGAAAACGACATATCATGTTGGTCTGGCTAATAAAGAACGATTGACATAATTGTTGTTTCCCTGTTTGATAGTTATTAGACTAGATGGGTGCCATTTTCTGTCCCATCTCATTCTGTCTGATTTCCTTCATGGTCTGTATATAAAGTATGCACTGTCTTTTTCCAGCCTTTCATATCTATTACATTAAAACAGTTTCTCGGTCGCTACACTCCTGGAATGTAACTAAAGCTCCTGCTCAGCTTTGGACAACAGATTCACTCAAACTGCCTTTCAGCACCATTAAAGTCTTTAATATTAATATTTAATATTGAAGTCCCTTCTTTCAGCTATGACAATTAATATTAATAAATAATATTGAAATCCCTTCTTTCAGCTATGCGAATTGAACTGGAAAGATTTCACTCAAAAGTAAAACGGTATATGAAAAAAAACCTTAGATGTTATATGCAGTATATCTACAGACAGACACAGGTAAATTTACAAAATAAATTGATGCTACCACATTGTCTTTTCATTTCTTAAACAATAATAATTTCTTCAGCTAATATTTCACCAACAATAAATCCATCAGTACTTCTTCAACTAACTCTTCCTTTAGAGGATTTTCAGCTCTCATTTCAGTAACAGCAAAGTCCTCCAATTGATCTTTGTGAAAAGTACACCTGTAAGACTCATAAGTATCCATTCTTCTACAGATAACAGAACTCAAGTATGACACTCAGTAATTACTTGAATGCATTCCACAGCTGTGTCCCTAAAGAGGAGTATTTGAAGCTTTTCTATACATTTTTTGTTGAATAAAGTCGGGTTTTAGGCCAACAGAATGTTTGAAAAACAAAATATGTATGCTTATGCTGTGAAGTTAAATCAGCGTCTGCTGTATTTCATCTTCTACCTCCTCATATATAATGCATTTTAATTTCTGAGATTTTGAGGCACATTTGTGGTCATTCTGGCGCCATCTATGACCAAATCCCCCTCTTGACAGGGTTAACAGGTTATAGGCGAAAATACCCTGGTACGCAATTCCAGTTGTACCAATGACCCTTGTAAAATGTCTGCTTGCTGCAATTCGTAGGGTGTGTTCAGTAAGGCTTTCTTTTGTGCAGGTCTTTTTTTTCCCCTTGTCGTGTCTTGCAGCATAGCAAGCAGGATGTTAGTCTGCGTGCAGGTCTTTCAAAGAGCTTGACACGACGCTGCCTGAGATTCCCATAAACTGCGCCGTTATGAAACCTGATCTTTGACTGAACCGCAAACGCAAACATCTTGTTCTTGGCAAATCTGCAACTTGTTCCAGACTCATGAACTTTGTCATGATTTTGCTCTGACTGCTTATCAGTATTTTCAACTGTATTTTGTACCATTGCCTCATCTGTCTAGATCAACTGTCACCTGGTTTAAATTGAGACGTCTTTGATGACAAAAGGAATTTATGTGAATACAACCTCATATACAGCATATTATCCAGAAACCATAATACAGTTCCTGGAGACTAATATAAAAAAAGTTTAGTTTTATATGAAATATTCTTCAGGGGTGCCAATAATTTTGAAACTTTATTTTGTAGAAATTTTATATATATTTTTTTCAATAAATGTTTTTTTGCATTTTAATGATTGTGGTATATCTATAGCTGCCCTAAATGCTTAAAAAGAACATTTGAAATGTATACTGTTAATTTTTTGCTCATGAGGGGTGCTAATAATTATTCGGTTAACTATACATGAGATCTATAAATTTGTTTATATGAAACTCCGGAATGTGCACTTTAATCATGTCTGAATTGTTTGATTGTGGAGCAGGGGGGTAAATTGAGGGGAAAAAATGTGTCTTTGCCCCAAACATCATTGAGGGCACTACATAAAATAAACTATTCTTATTAAATATTATTTTAATAAGTAAAAAATACAGTAAATACCCCATAGCACGTACTTAGGAATTGAATGTAATGACATGAAAATATATGTTGCTAATTTACGTTTCTGAAATAGATTAATCAATATTTCTCTTTTATTGGATAACTCTAATAAGTCTTCAAGGTCAAGGCCAGTGCACATTAGACAAAACCACTGCGCAGCCCAGCTAGGAATGTCACGCTCTAGCTGGGCTGTGAATCACATACAGAAATGTAATGTCTCACATGTAGTATACAAACATACTGTGCAGCACTAATATACTGTTGCACATAACTGCCAGACTGGTTATATTAAAATGGAAAAGAAATATACAAATAAAGGATTACAGTAATATTTTAAAAAGCCCTTTTTATACAGATCCTTCAAGAACTGACTGTTAAAGAATGCAAATAATACTGTCAATATAATACGTATGAACTTAAATTACAAATCAGAGCCTGAAAGAAATTATACTTTCAACTATAAAAAGATTGACTAAGCCTTCATAACTTCATAATTACACAGGAAAAAAATACTGAATAGCCAATACTAAATAAATATTCCAGTTCAAAATATCCAGGACAATCATTAAAATGTGGAAAGAAATCTCATGCGTGCTGCATGCCTCGTAAATGTCCTTCGAAGTATCGCAAAGCTAACTGATGTACTGGGTGGTGGATTTTACACAGATCAAACTCCAGTTTAAGATGGAGAAAGGGTAATGCTTCACATTGTACCTTCATATTGCATTCGTAGAACATTCAGTACACCTTCATAATGCACTCATAGATCATTCATAAGCAGCATGTAAGTATGCCATAACATCCTAACATACCTTAACAGCTTTAATATGCATTAATAACAAACATATTTGTATAATTGTAAAATACTTATGAATATATATATATATATAAACTGTTATAGTTATGGTATGTTTGGATGTTAGGGTATAATAACATACTGCTTATGACTGTTCTTTGAATGCATTATGAAGATGCAGTTAATGTAAAGTGTTACTGGAAAAAATCCTGTAGAAATATTTAAGTCAATGTTACTTCACAGATTTGACTTTATTGATCAGCAATGAAAGCAAAAGACATGTGAAGAGCCTTCTTTGTCTCGGATTATCTGAAGATCAAAGTCCCTATATAAGTGGAAAATAAAAATGTGTAAAATGCTGTGTAACCGTTCAGATTCCTGCTAAAAACAGGCAAAACCTTTTGTTAATACTTATTTACACAAATCAGAGATCATTTCCAGATCCTTTACTCCCACTGCCACTAGTCAGCCTTCCTGCTTCTGAGATTTTATCCTTTACTCAAAGCCATAAACATAACCCAGCAGGCCTGTAGGTGGAGGAAGCGTCCAATAACCCATTAAAACATAAAAAAGGAGAAATCGCCTTTCACCAATTTAGTCTTCAAATAACTGTAAGTGAAGATAATTAACTGCTTTCTATGAATTCAAGATAAATGATTAATATTACAGTGGCCATTACCAGCATGTTTTAATTGAATTAAACTGATGAGGATGACATACTGTACCACTGAGATGTATGTAGTTACATTTGTAGTCATACTATTAATGCAACATAATAGCAATACTTAAGGCAACCCGTCCAGTGGTGTAAAGGAGCCTGATGCTTAAAATGACCCTTTGGTCATATTATGACCGTTTCACAAATCATGATAGAAACTAAAATAATGATTTTTTAAAATTTTACTGTTGACACAGATCATCGTTTAGTGGGCATGATATTTGCTTTCAACAGCTAAGTTAAGAAAAAAAAATGCTGAAACTTTATATGAAGAGCTTGATGTTAAGAATTTACACATCATATTCCACGACTTAGAAAAGGGTCTGTTTAATAGTTCAGCAGAGAGCAGTGTGTGTAAGTTCTGCTCCTGGAGAATGTAGGTACTGTGGGACATTCATACTGAAAAATAGTGTTTTCCCTTTTTTGGTAGTGTCACTATAATATATATATATATATACGTATATATACACATATAATATATATATATATACACATATATATATATACACACACACATACACACACACACACACACACACACACACACACACACACACACACATACAGTACATACACACACATACACACACGCATACACGTGCATATGCAGTTCGACTGGCGTACATAGTCCGTCTCAGGAATCCTTATACACAACGAAAATTTCCTAAGTCAGATTTTCCTTCCCATACCATTCAGGACAACTTACTAATATTTTTCTGGATTAGTGTTTTTTGCTGTAACACATTCTAAATAATACATATTAAATAAATGAAAAGGTAAAGTGTACATTTACGCGGATGTCACCTTTTTGCATTAGTGCTTCCGTAAACTCTATCTCCACATATTTTTTGCCCAAGTCTGGATTTACTTAAAATCAGCTTAAAGTCGAGAGCTGCCTATGTTTCTATGTGCGTGTACACACACACACACACACACACACACACACAAACATGTACACATATATATATGTGCTGTGCTTTTGCAGTTTCATCTAGAATTGAAGGCAAATCCATCCAAACCAAGATTTTTTATAAGTAGCAATTTAAAAATCTAAAAATCTATCAGGGACACAAAATGTGTGATCGCTTCACACCACCATGTTTCACTTAAGGGGAAAGGAAAGAATGACGTTCATCACTGAAGTGAGACAGGCCACCTGCATTTATGGCAGAATCGTACCGATTGCTAAACTGCTAACGAAAGCTACAGCAGTTCAAGTAGCTTATGCTTCTACCCTCCCCCGGCATGGCAGACACGTCGTTGTTAACCAGGACATTCTGTTTGGCCTCTTGTATCAGTTCACAGGCCAAGTCCAGGAACAGCTTCTCCACATTGTCTGCCTCTTTCGCTGACGTCTCCAGGTAATGCATGTTTTGCGCCTCTGCAAACTCTTCTGCTCTCTGTCGGGAAACTTCCCGTTTGTCAGCCAAGTCGATTTTATTCCCTATAAAGCAAAAAATATTCAGTTACAAGACGTCAATTATTAAATTACTCAATAAAATTATTAAAGGAGGTTTATAAAAAGCTAGGATTCAATAAATGTATCAGTTAGCTAGTATTCAGGCTAGTTAGCTAGTATACTAGTATGCATGGAGGAACAAAAATTACAATACTACAAATGACTTAACACTATGGTGGCAAGTTGTCCAAATTAAATCAGATCTCTGATCACCCTTCTTTAAAAATTCCTTTGAGTTAATCAAACAAGCAGTGATGTTGCAATGCTATAACAATAGTGCTACAAGACTGAGTAGTACAGATTTGATAAAAGCACGTTTTAATTTAATTTGTGTTTTTTTTTCATTCCTATCCCTTTAAATGTTTTAGTGCCATAATATTGCCTGCTGTGTCACCGAAGGTCAGTGATCAAGTGCAGTGCTGACAAACCCAGATTATCTACTATACTTGTCAGGTCATTTGGTAGGAAAAATATGTACATACAGTTTGTTTGCATTAAATGTAGTTAATTGTCAGTTAATCTTTGTCAGGAAATCTAAATACATAACATCTTATACTGATCCTCCAATATTTTAGTTTCATAGTACAGGGATTTATTAAAGGGATTTCTTTATGGTAGTTATAATACTTTCACATCTTCACATGGACATCGGCCTACACAGAACAATTATTGACATAAGAGAAATTTTGTAGTATTAGAGATTGATAGTTTTCAATATCTATTAACTATCTTTCAATATCTATTGCCTGAAGCAAACAGACTGGCCATAGTAAGGGGATTTTTTCAAAATATCTTCTATATGGTCTAACTATAATGAGCTGGTTCAGTACAGAAACCACTGATCAGTTATAACATTAATTTCTGTATTAAAAGGCACATGTAGTGCTTCCTATGGTAGAGTATATGACATTACACACCACCAGAATTCCCAATAGCACGCATGTGCCCAGACCAGACAGCAAAAACCAAGAGGTAAGAATCAAAAACAGAATTAAAGGCAATGGCTTTTTATGAAATCACGCAGTAAATACACCCACAAAAATTAGTTCTCTGGAATTAAGTATTATAGCCGTTGTGCCAGTTCTTAATACCCATTCGGACCCTTAACCCCAACACTCATTCAGAAAACATGAAATTCTAAAGCTCTCCTAACTGTCAATGTCCATAACCACTTATTACTTCAGAACCCTCTTACTGCATGCTGACACTATACAAGGCTAGAGGACAGCCTAGTGCTAAAGGCTATAGTGATTTCTGCATGTAATTTGAACTGCATAAACATTCTGTATGTTCGTATTACTTACAAACCATATCGCTGAACAAAAGTTCTGAACAAAGAAAGGGATAGTAGCATGTTTCTGATACACATTTAAAAAACATAACTCACCAACTAAGACTGTGATGACTTTGTTGTTGGCGTATTGCTCGATCTCCCTCAGCCACTCTGGGAGGCAGCGGAAGGAGTCCTCACAGGTGATGTCATAAGTAAGGATCAGCGCATTGGCGCTGCGGTAGTAACTCTGGGTGATGGACCTGAATCTCTCCTGTCCTGCCGTGTCCCAGATTTGCAACTGTGGAATGTTGTTAAAAACGCCAGTTATAACATGCAAGAATAAGAGCAAATTCACATTAACGCACATTCACGAGCGAATTAAAGTCAAAATAAGTGCTGCAGGCAGGAGAATTTAGCCTTACAGCAAACTTAAACCAAATATGGAGGTTTGATGGCTACTGGTTGTTACAGTAACTGCACCATAAATACATCATTCAGCATTTTAATTTCAGCATCACACAACTCATGTTCGCCAAGCAATTTTGGTTACTCCAGAAAACATACTCTCACCTTTACTTTCTGCCCTCTAATTTCCACTGTCTTAATCATGAAGTCTACGCCAATGGTGGCCCCTTGTCCAGGTGGAAAGAGACCCTGAAATGTGATAGACCAGAATGACAGGGGGGTGGGGGAGATAGGAAAATACAATATTAGAGAATAACATCAATGCAGTGGCAATAAAAATACATCTTAGCCCTGCCCCATCAGACTGATTTATCCCAGTTAACATCGGTTACACTACTGAGTCTCATACGGTACCAATCTAAAGAACGGACACGCCTACTGAAAATCATTGTTGTTCAACAAGTGACCCTAAGGACACCTTGAGGTTATGCAAGCACTGTATTATCTTGTGAGCAGGGAAAGACATGGGGTGCTGTAACAGACGACCTGGCCCCACAACCCCCCCCCCCCCAACCTAAACCCTACAGAGCTGGTTTGGGATGAGTTGGATCAGAGAGTAAGAGTAAGGTAGCCAACTGGTCCCCAGAACTTGTGGAAACTCCTTCAGGACCATTGGAGAAGCATTCCAGGTGGCCACATCTATCAGGATGCTGATAGGAAATATTGCATTGTTTTATGCTTAAGAAATTAACAGCATATTATCATTGTTAAAGACCGATTTCTGCGTGTGATGCCAGCGCACTCCGCCTGACAGGGCCATAGTAGGTCTCTGTCTTCGTATTGGATATGGTACCTCAGAGTTTACACATTAAGCACTGGCCTTGGTTCTGGAACCAGACTTCTTTGATCCGAGGGTTCTCTCCATGCCAATGTGGGTGAACGGGGGTGGGGGGCAGGGCCTTTGATCAATCACCTCTCAGTGATGAGTTGGGTTTGGTGCACTGGGAAGAAGCTTCTGTGCAAGTTAAAATCAACTCATGCCTCCAGAAAAACTTCTCCTGTGTGCTGAGTGACATCAGGGAAATGGAGTCCCGGAGGAATATTTGTCCCGGTAGTAACTGTAGGACCCTTTGGTGAACACCTGTGGTGAGGGATGCTGTCGAGCTGAAGCAGGATGCTTGCATCGCGGTCTCTTAAGGTAATTGAAAGGTCCAATCAGAAAGATGACAAGGAAAGCTGCTGGGGAGATGAAAGCTGGTGCATGACAGGAGTCTGCAATGGTCATGTAGAGACTCTTGGTTGTCAGCTGGAGAAATGCTGACCAATGCTGGAGATATTCCCAAGCAGTGAAAAGAACACTTTGAAGAACACCCTAAACCAGTGTGGAAACTTTCACTGCAGGTGAAGTCACTATGGTTGTCCGAGGCCTCAGTAGTGGAAAAGCTGTAGAGGTAGATGAAATCCATCCGGAGATGTTGAAAGCACTGGATGTCGTTATGGTTGACACGCCCCTTCATTGTTTCACAGAACGTTGGTGAAAGTAGCTTTGGACTGGCAAACAGGTGTGGCAGTCCCTGTGCTTAGCCAGAGTACTTGGAATATAAGGGGATTATACTTCTCAGACATTTCAGGGTAGTGAGGTAGACACTCCATCTGATAGTCAAATTCTAGAGGAACAATGACGATTCTGCCCTGGCTATGGAACAGTAGGACCAATCTTTTTCCACTCGCATAGCAGTGTGATGATTCGTGGGAATACACCAGCAGTCTAAATGTGCTTCGAGGAGAAGGCATATGACTGCTTGCACTGCCACATGCTGGGGGGGGGGGCATTTGTTTCAGAAATATGGGGCATCCAGGACACCACTGCATGCTGCTTAGTCTGTGTAAGAGTGCAGTAAGAATTGTATCTAAACCATAGCAGAAATAATTATGCTGTACAGAGTGGATACTAGCCTCAGGGTGGATTATATATTGTTGCCACTTCTGCTTGTGATTTCCATGGACAGCATATCGAGTCACAGTCATGACTGGAAGGGCATACAGTATCGGAGGCTAGAAGCGACAACCTTGCAGACGATTTTGTGCTTTTGACCTCATCCGACAGACGTCCAGCACACCTTCCCTACTCCTTCCATATTCCCAACGTCTACAATCTCTAACCCCCCGACACACTCTCCTCGCCTCTCCGGAAAAAAATCTTTATTAAAAGACCAATTTTGTGTGACTTGTCTAAATGTAATCAGGGTCACCAGATCTGTGCCAGTGGCTGTTCTTTCATGTGACACCACTGTGACAATTTTGGTGATATATCTCAGAATGAAATAGGTCCCAGATCACCTATATGATGCTCCTGGGGAAAAGATCCATCAAATACTTTTAGGAGTTACTGTGTTCAAAAGACCAAGTGCTGTCAACAGTCACCCTATCCTGCTGTCTCAATTTTAGCACAGTTTGTCTCAAAATCAGTCTCATCTTCACCGATACAATATCTGCAAAGTCCAAAAAACGTTCTGCCAAATTCTTCAAATATCTCGTCAAAGTGAGAAGTGTGTTTCAGTGGCAGCAAACCAATCCTAAAACCATCTGAATTCCCAATCCTGGGAATACAATAATATTTAAACACTGAAAATATTAATGGAACTTCTATTACTATTTTTCATAACAGAGAATCACGTACACTTAATGTTTTCACAGAACATGTGATTCATGATTCATGACTCCATGTTAGCAGGACTGCCGTTTCATTAGTTTGGTGAAAGGGACTTTTATCTTGGTCTTCCATAAGTTCCATCTATTTTGAAAACACTGTATCCATCCATCCAACTATCAAGTCAGGATTGCAGGAGGGCCTGAAGCCTACCCCACACGGCACAGATGGCACTCCATCCCAGAGCATATACGCACATACAGTGACACAGTCACACACTGCAGGCAATTCCCAACAATTAAGATGCTACCCAAAGACCCCCCAGGCTGCCAAATATTAAAATATTCAATAACTCAAAACAGAATCTGGTAACAAATGGGCCAGTGTGCTTTAGCAAGGATAATATACATCTTTAAATTCTGCTGAGTTTCAGAAGCGAAATGTGGTCAGACGCGGTTGGGATCCCAAATAAATAACAATAATACTGAGAAATCTCGTCAGTTGAACCACATATGCAGCTTACAGCTTAGGCAGTGCAGCGCTGAGGAAAGCCCAGAGCCCATCACATGAAATATGAGACACAAGAATGGGAACAGCCTGAATGGAATGCTAGGCCATCACAAGGTATGTGCCTGCACATGCAGAAGCAGACACACGCACAGATACCCATAGACGCAGGCGCAGAAAGATACGCATAGATGCGGCATCCATAGATGTAGAATCGCAGACACAAACACAGATACGCAGACACCCTTAGACACAGATGCAGACACACCCACAGACACAGCAGCACAGACACACATGCAGACACACCCACAGACACAGACACACAAAGACACACAGACTCGACATCCATAGATGTAGAATCGCAGAGGCAAACACAGAGACGCAGACACCCACAGACGCAGATGCAGACACACCCACAGACACAGCAGCACAGACGCACGAAGACACCTCAACTGAGGATACTATGATTTCTTGGGTCACAAATTACCTTACCAACCTGCTGCCCTTTTACCATGTCAGTCATCACATACATGATGTGTTTCACCCAAAGGGACAACACTGTCAACGATGCTGTTTATTCTTTGCCCCACAGACCTCAAATACAATTGATAATCTCTGATGATTCTGAACCTGCGTGATTCATCAGTGAAAGAAGCGTCAAACTGGAGATGTGTAAGAAGGAACAGCAGTAATTTATCGCTGGAAAGACAAAGGAACCGGTGGCAGACGTCAGGCAGAGCCCAGCTGGGCCGTGCTCAAGGGTCCAACAGCATATGATTACCCTACCAGCCATGGGATTTGAACCCACAACCAGATGAGCCACATGCTACGTCATCAATGCTAGGCTGGACTGGCGTGACAAAATGGAAGGGGTCTGCATGAATGTGCAGAATAGGTTACTGTCTCCCTGGACTCTGGCAATGCAACATTCAGGGACACCTCTCCGAAAATCTCCCATACCACACTGCTACCAGTCCATCAACTGCTACCAAATGCATCATTCAGGGACACCTCTCTGAAAATCTCTCAAGATATCTTTCTTACCTTAGGCTCTCTCTCCTAATTTCTATTTCCACAAATATACAACCACTGGCTCTTCTCAATGCTTTTCTAGAAGCTCACTCAAGAATTCAATATACGTCAAAATTACAAACTTTCCCCTTCTGTCCAAATGTCTACAGTGTCTTAAACTACAGAACTCATTAAAACTACAATACCAAGCACAACATTCCAGAGAGGCTCCTTAGAGATCCAGTGTGTTGCCATTCTGTTACAGTAGTATACACACTGACCTCCAATGACAGGATTATATTCCAGTCAACTCCTCTGTGAGAAATGAACCTTGATATCACTGTGACAATTTAAACTTTAAGACAACTACAGCATCAAACCTCTGGCACATCTTCTGTCAAAAAAAACAAAGGTACCTCGGTTTTGAAGTTACGGTGTGGTATGTTTTTGGCACAACGGGGGTAAAATAAACAAACTATAATAAATTGCTTCTTTTGTTCTTTATTACACAGTGATTTACTGCACAAAGAATGACTGTCTTTCTTAAATAAAAAGTCTCCGTCAATACGGCTGCAACCTACTACTAAAAAGCTAATATTTACTTGAAAGTAAATCACAATTAATATTCTATCAAGTAAATAAAAATAAAATAACTGTCCATTAAGGCAACACATTCCTGTGCTGTACTTGTATTGACATTAACACCTTCCAGCTTCACATGAGGACATACGTGTGCGTATGTAATGTTAGGACATACGTGTGCGTGTGTAATGGTGCGGCTTCAGCCCCTTTCTGACTGTTGCTCGGGTGAGACACACAAACACACAGAGGTTCCAAATCTGCTGCATTCATTCGGTACAGATGCTGACCGAACCGGAAGCTCCGTACCAAAATTTTTCAGTACAGATTCAGTGATTCATTACAACACTGAATCCAGCTGTTGTTCTAGGTTCTGCTCATTGTTTCTTCAGAAAAGCAAACTTCTGACAAGTTTTCTAAAAGGGTGTAAGGGCCTCGTCATTCTCCACACCCAATCACAGTCAACACAGGGTGTCCAACTGTTCCAGATATAAAATAAACAATTTCTTTTTTTGGCCTTGACCCCTATGCGTGGGAATAACCCCACACAGAGAACTGCTACATCCCACTGGCTTTTAAGCAAAGGGGATCAAAAGTTCAGCCCAAAATTGCAGGACATTTCATTGGTCAGGTCTTTGGGAACATGGCAGATTTGACTCAGACTCTTAATGAGGCACAGAAGGCCACCATTTGCCACTGAATTCTGTTTGTGTATTTAAATGAATTCAATGTCATGTGATGGGGTAACCGCCAGAAGATTCCCCCGCCTAAAGCCCTAAGCTCCAACCCCCCCACCCCCCCACACCAAACCCTCTCCTGGATGGCAGTTTGAAGGTGGACAGCATAACCCTCTGTGCTTATCCCTATAATCTGCCTGGGCATCTAAGGCTACGCAGTTTCTTTCCAGCAATACAATTCCACAGCAAATGAAGCAGTACTTCTATCCAAAATATTTTCCCCCCACTCAAAATACAACTTGTACTTTTAGATAGATCTAGCAGATCTGCAACAATTAGGCTTGAGATGAATGCTGTCACGCATCCCCGTGGGACATCTCTTCCAGATGAGTCAGGCTCCATATCGGTGCAACAGACTGCTATCACTCGCAGGCCTGGCCTCTCGCTCCTGTACTTATTCAACATTGCTCCTTCATTCCACTTTCAATTTTTTCCCCCACGTTCCTTTATGTATGTTGTTGCATATAATCTTTTACTTTCTTAAAGAATCGATATTGAATTCATCTTTTGGTTCTGTTGCAACCACTGGAACGAGTGTCATCTAAATGGTGTGACTTTGCTACTGTTTCACTAGCCAAACCACCCTCATCCCACTGCTTGCATTTTCTGTTCATTAGCATACATTTTTTAATTCTTATTTTCTCCATGTTATGTTTCAACATGCATGACTTTACAATATATACTTATCCCATAGCCTTAGCTTCCATTTGGAGTCACTATAGTTCTTTGTGTACTAGGAGCAGACATAGCACGTCAGATTTTTTTGTATGCATGAATACTAACAAAACCTGATTCTGATTCTTTTGCAAGGTGCAGAGGATGAAGAAAAAAACCACCTATCCACTTGACGCATAACATTCTCTAACCATTTTTTTTATTTGATGCCACAGCATTCTTGGTAAAACCTTGCAGCTAGTTTAAATTTGTGAGTGAAAATGCCATTAAAGTGCATAAAGATGACTTTTGCTTCACCACCAAGACATCTTCTTATGGAGAAGTGTTTTTTTCATTAATGTTTCCAGAAATGTTTTTAATAAATCATTTTATTATGCGTGATAATGGATAAATGGATGTCAGATGACTATCCAATAATGTTTGTAATGGCTAAAAAACACAGCTGCAGGTAAAACTTGTAGAATATAACATTACACTAAATCTTCCACTAATGGTCATTGTAAGAATTTCCAAAAAATACTAGTATTAGTAACAGGACAACGGTCAGATTAAAAAAATATATACTCTTATCGGTTATAAAACAGCATTAAATGGCTTTAAAATAATAACAGTTAAAAACTGACCTGAGTGAATCGACGCACTAAACAGGTTTTCCCAACTCCGGCATTTCCGATTAAAACTATTTTAAAAAGGTGGTCATAATCTTCCATGCTCATCAGCACAGCTGCAAGACACGAGAAAATATTCGCAATTATTCGCTATTCCAGTCATGCATAATCGGTCTTCGATCCATTTCATTATTACCTTTATATATCAAACCTACTGCATTACTGTGTTGTAATGCCTTGCTGTTACTTAGGAGATTGATGTAAAAAAACGGAACACTGCTCAGAATTCCATATATTCCCCCTAGATACACCGACAGAGAATTTAATGACCTTCGTGCTAAGGCATCATTTACCAGAAAACAGATTTACTAAACATTTGCAAAGGAGCATGAGCTTACGCCAGTGCACATAGAGTACATATAAATACATATTTCAAGGAATTTAATTATTGAATTTTAAATCAAATTTGTCAACTGTAATATGCTTACGCATTTCTGTATAAATACAGTTAAATATACATTCTTTAATTAATCAGAGTATTGTAGTCTTTGCATGAGTTTTCCGTTACAAAAGAGTCTAGCTGTAATGATTTTTTAATTATTTGTCAAAGCTTCCACACCTATCCTTATCTTTCTCTCGTGGGAACACGTTAATACAAATCTTACATAAAACATCACTACATTCAACTTACCAAAACAGGGATCTCCCCCAAAAAAAGTTATTTTGATTTCATTAATCTGTTTTAGAGCTTGGTAGATTACTGAAAGCAAGTCAAATCTTGCAGCTCGGTTTTGTTGCAGTGTTGTACAAGGTTTAGAACCAGAGGAGTTTCTTTTGCATTTTTAACAATGACATCACTCATTTTCTATTGGAGGAAGACTGCCATAGCAAGACACTGACTTGTGTTGGATCATGGGATTTGCAGTTCATTTGTCTCAAGCTCATTTGTAATCATACAGTTACGTACTACGTTCCCCAACAGCCACGGATACTTCATCGCCCTAAATACCGAGAGGGGGTGAGCCTTCTCAAGGCGTAATATTTATTCAACAAATACAAAGAGTCCTACTTTGATTTTGTCGGTAAATCATGGTCATTTGTAGCTGGTGTAGTGAACTTGTTTTCGCGGCGTTAATTCTTAGTTGCGATAATAAGACGTTCTGTTGATCTTATATGATACTCTGCTGGATCGTATAACTAGGTCCTAAATCACCTACATGTCATTATGCGATGCAAATGCTTTGCACAATTAATACATACTAATTCCAGCCAACAACTATCATGCTCGGCTCAGTTTTTAGTTTATTGAGCTATTTAGTGCAGTATCTTAAGTGATCAAGTAAAGCGATTCATTGATGCATTCCTTTAGCATACAAATATCTGTTAGTTTTCCACAATTAACATCTCCAATGCACTAACTGGCACCATCGGTGACAGATTGTGTTATGGCTGTCTGCCTCATTTATAACTTAAGAATTTACCCAAATAAAATGACCCTTATTAAAAGGGAAGACGATTTATTTTAAAAGGCACACAATGAGACAATATTGTACAGTTCAAAGAAATATAGTCAATAGAACACCCAAAAAACTAATGAACTTATTCCATATTGTGGTAGCTAGTCAGGGCAACAAAAGGACATTTATGACTAATCATAAAGGTGGAAGAGAGTTGTAAGTAGTACATTTGGGGAAAACTTCCCTTTCATTCACCCATCCGTTTTCTGAAACCCATTGTACTATTCAGGGTCACGTGGGTTAGGGTTATCCTAGAGGCTACAGGTACAAGGTAGGGAACAACCCAGGATGGGGCACCAACCCATCACAGGACACACTCACACACCATTCACAATTTAGCAACACCAATTAACCTCAGCATATATTTGGACTGGGGGGTGGTGGAAATCCCCACAATTACACAGGAGAATATGCAAACTCCACACAGACAGCCATGGCAGAGACTCGAACCCTGGTCCCAGAGGTGTGAGGCAACAGTGCTAACCATGTTGCCCCAACTTCCATTTTAGTTTGAGATTATTATAAACATATGATCTATTAAAGTACATTTAAGAAAATAAAAGATTCATCTTGAACATCTTTTTCAAAATATTATTTTTTTGGTTCCATTTCCTGCTCATCAGCTCTCCTGAAAAAGAGCTAGTTGTTCCTGGCATGCTGAAGTAATTAAGCTGAAGCAAGTTTTAGAGCTTTACAGGTGTAGTGGACTAATAGCGTATTGAACCTGCTGCCTGTTCCATATAATCGGCACTGAAGCAGCTCTGCACCTCAACACTGGTATCAGTTATGCAACCCAAAGTGATCTCCAAGAGTCTGATTGTTTTGAGTAATGTTGTACTACCTTATCCTCATTACTATAGCTAGGTAAGTTTGAAGAAGCTAAGAAAATGAACTTGATTTGGTTACAAGAGTGTTATGTGTAATAACACACATCAGTGCAAACCGGTTTGTTACCTCGAAGCATTTTATTCGGATGCTTTGAAGTGAGAGGGAGGAATGGTTCTCTAACAGTGACACATTCAAATTAGGTTAAGAGATGCATTCTAGTTGAAGCATTTCCTATATACTGCTCAGTGATGCTCCATCTTCTTGTGGTCATTTTGGCATGATGTGTTTCTATGAAGCTTTCTTTGTCATTGAACTCTGTGTACCCTCAATCAATTCTTACAGTTTCAGTGAAATTTGCTGATTCTTTTAAAAATTAGTTTCAATGTGTGTAAAATAAAATTAATTCTGGATGTTACATGGCTGACTATTGCTGCAATATACATAAGCTCAATAAGCATAAGTGGGTGTGGAGGTCTGGAGCATATCACAGGAAGCACACTGCACAAAACTGAGGAGACACTGGAGCATATCACAGGAAGCACACTGCACAAAACTGAGGAGACACTGGATAGGTCTGCTTTCCTTGCTGATTCCTCGTGTTCACCTGCAAACAGATGATGCAGTAAATGACACGCCTTTGCTACCATTCTTGAAGTCCATGTTTGAGCAACACCTTAAATAGGCCTACAGTTCAATACTTTTAAACACAAGTTTGGAATACACTGCTAATCGAATAATTTGTTATGATTAAAAGAGGTTATTCAATGCCAGCCCTTTTTAAATGTTCCGCATATCTGAAAACGCATTTCAAAAGATGCCGATTTCCGTGTTTACTTCTAACATTAACCTAACGTTTAACATTAACCTCTTCACTCCGGTTTGCTACAACATGCATTTTTTAAAAACAAAAAATGCTGCAATACAAACAATGCTCATTATAACACTGCAACTACACAAATTACGAGTGCAACTGAAAAACGACTATGGAACGTTCCCTCTCGTACGAATAAACCCCGTCTGCGCAGCCCCAACGGCCAAACCAATGTGACCAATCACACGACGCGCACGTCAGCGCGTGGACAAATAATTTTGTATGACGTTGCAGGTAGTTTAGCATCGGCGGCCATTTTCTTGGTCGGAAATTTAGCGAAGTGAAAAGCTTACCGAGAAAAACATCGGTCTTCAACGGTCCATTTAGGTGAAAATATCGAAAGGGTCGAATGTTTGAAAAGACTGTGTGAAAGGTGTTGCTTTATTGTAAAATTGGAGTCGAAGCTGATTGTAAACACGAAGTAAAGATGTCTGACGACGCGGCGAGGGAAGATGCCTGTAGAGAGTATCAGTCCTCCCTGGAAGATTTGACTTTCAACAGCAAGCCCCACATCAACATGCTGACCATACTTGCCGAGGAGAATCTGCATTTCGCCAAGGATATCGTCGCTATAATTGAAGCACAAATTGCCAAGGTTTTTATGAAAATAGAATTTTTAATTTCAGCAGTCTTACTACCGATATAGAAACAGCTTGTAGTGACGCGTATGTTAAAGCTTAGAAGACAATATGGCGACCTCATTGTGTAATTCCTGTTTTCCAGTTGACAAAATTATTCGATTTCTTTAGCGAAATGTCTGACTGGTAATTTAGTACTTACTCGTTCTAACTTTTCAAATTAACTTTTCCATGTTCAGTTAGACAGCTGGCTTATTTGGATGAATGGTTGGTTGGCTTGTTAGTTTGCTAACTATGATAGCTACATCTAGCCTTGAACCTAGCTGGCTAGCTATTTCAAACACCTACTAAAATGTTAACGAAGTAGCGCCAATTGACTCAATGTTAAATCGTCGGCCAGTATCTAAATATGGTTTCTCAGTTCGTGTGTCTTTCCTCTGGAATGAACAGTGGAACAATATGGCGACAACTGTAGCTGGCTGGCTAGGTTACAGAAGTAGCAAGCTAGCTATCGGTAACTCGGCCATTTTTAAGTTGACATTCTGTAACACGTGGGTAAGAGCCTACTTTTTAGTGAACTTTGGTACTCGCTTCTTTTACTAAAGTGAACGCTAGCTACGTGTATCTGACCAGCAAAAGTACAATTGTAACACGCCCGAGTTGGCTACATTGCTGCTATATATATTATTATTTTTTAAATTTGGAAAGTAGGTAGTTGCAATGCATTTACCTTGCAAAGTAGCCAAGTTTAATGAAAGTCAGGCCAGTGAGGTTCATGCCCCAGTTAGTCAAGTTTATAATTTAAACAATTGCGGTTTAGTGTTCAAGCTAAGATTTCACAGGTGCACCAAAGGTTAAAGTGGCTTAAGAAAAGCAAATTGGTGTTTGAAACTGTCGAGTGATGGTTATTCGTAGTGATTTTGAATTCTGAAATGTGAATGGATGGTATTTAATGTGACAATAAAAAATATTAAATATTGTTTTGTCTTTTTTATTTCCCAGTGTAATTTATTGATTAAAAAACGCGGTTTGTTTGTGATCTGTGATTGTAACTCCTCTTAAATCTAGGTAACTCTTTTGGCAAACGTTTTTGGAATGTGGATTGCATATTGCCACAAAATTCACCTCATTTTGGTGATGAAATGGGGTATTTAACTCTGGCTTTGCGGCCGCTGTATTTTTATTTATTTTTTGCCTCTGGCATAAACTGAATTTGAGTAATTTTGTAGCCCAAATATAATTTGTAGTTTGGCTGCTGCTTTATTAAAATATATTTGGTTCAGACTTTCTATGGACTTAATTATTTTTGATTATGGTAGAAATGCACCCATGATGTTCACTTGGAAACCTTTGGTTCATAATTACTGAAATGCTTTGCAGTTTCTCTCCCACTACTGCTTAAAGGTTCTCTCAATTTTTGAAGATCCTCCCATAACGTATAAAATGTAAAATCCTTTCCTTCCAGTCACCCCCCTTTTTTCTTCAAAAATGACTTGTCTGGGAATTTTTGAATGACACTGAGGAAATGTGGACTTTCAAGATTTGGATTCCCTGCTTTTTCCCCCTAAACAAGAAGTTCTCTGATTTGGAGAGCTGTGAAGATGATTGGATTTTTTTATATGCTTGTTAATTTTTCCCGTGTATATCTTTTACTTTTTGTGAATGTTTCTTTACTGGTTCAACTGGTTAATGAAAACGTCTTCTTGAATTCTCAGGGATTTAAGCTCAATATTTGCATGCAGAGAATTTGGTATTTTCCTGCTAAACTGGTACATGTGAACTGGGTGCTGGTTTTAAGGATTGATCTTTTCTTAAAATGATTGGAACTTAAGAATACATGCTGAAATGTATATGTATCTGCCTGTCTTCTAAACTGTTAAGTTTTCTGTTACTCTAGGCACCTGCCCCTGAGAAGCTTCCAGTTTTGTACTTAGTGGATTCCATCGTGAAGAACGTTGGAGGCGAATATCTTGCTGTGTTCGCTAAAAACATAGTAAACTCATTTATATTGGTTTTTGAAAAGGTACTTTCTATGTTAATACAACTACTGTATGGGTGATTTTATGTGCTCTGTCTGTTGTAATTGATTTTATAGCTCAAAACAGGCTTGTGGTTGGTATACTTGTCTAATTTGCCTTTGTGAGACATTTTAATTTGGCACATTTAGTCAAATTCCTATATTCGTGTTAAGGTAGAATGCAGGTATTAGCAGTATAAATGTTGGCATACTTAAGAGTATACTTTCAGACCTTATGAATTTGTGTATTTTATAAAGAATCTGTGAATTTGTTTGAAACTGACAAATGTAGCAAAGAAAAACCAGACTTTGCACAAAGATTACTCTTGTCATTTTAGGTGGATGAAAACACTAGAAAAAGTCTTTTCAAACTGCGTTCCACCTGGGATGAAATTTTCCCTTTGAAGAAACTTTATGCGTTAGATGTCCGAGTGAATGGAGTTGATCCTGCGTGGCCAATAAAACCTTTGCCGCCTAATGTGAATGCCAGCATTCATGTGAATCCAAAATTTCTGAAGCCGGTAAGTAGTAAAAGAGTAGTGCAGTGTTTATTTCAGAAAAGTCATCAGGTTTTTTTTCTCTAAAATTTAATTACCTTTGTGTCTAGTTAATCAAAATTCGACTTGGATGTAAGTTGCTTACTTATTGGTATTTATAGTGGTAGCAGTTCTTCAGCATTAATCTATGAGTTTGAGGTTGATCATAAAATAACTCCTTATATTCAAGTACTTTTTTTTTTTGCGCTTAGTCTGAGGAAGTAACTGTACCAAGCGGAAATACCCAACAACCTGCAAACCAGTCGGTAGTGAATGAGAAGAGTTTGACACAAGAACAAGCAATTCGGCAGCAATTGCTTGCAAAGCAAAAGCAGTTGCTTGAACTCCAGCAGAAGAAGATAGAGTTGGAGCTTGAACAAACAAAAGCCCAGTTGGTGAGTTGGTTCATTTTCATGGTTAACAATTTCGTACATACTGCCTGACACCCAAAAAGTGGCTCAACAGTTCTAGAAAAACTATTTTCGGTCCAAGTAGCAATATTTTACAGAGAATGCATGGATAATACTCTCGTTTGCCCTGATGTGTTACTTTTCTTGTGAAATAACATGAATTGTGGGAGATGGATTAATCTTTTTTTCCCCTCACGGCATTGAGAAATTTGTTCAGCAATTAGTTAACACGCTGTAGATAATTTTTGCTAAAGAAATTCGGGTTCTTAAGGTCGTAATCATTGATTTGTCTAGTAATATATCTTTGGAAATTACTTTCTTGTAAATATTACTTGTTTTATGCACAATAAAACATCGCTGCTGTTTTGTTTTTTTTTTTTTTTACGAAGCCATTTTGTCATGTTTCTTTACCATGTTAGGTCTGCGAGTCTGGCATACAGTGAAGTGCTGTAATCTGCTGAGACATTTTAGAATACAACAACTTAACATGTAAATGCTCGGTGGGGCAGTTGCTGTTTTGGCATTTCTATCATGTTACTGTGCCTGTCACAAAACGGTGACCACAGAAATCTAGGGTGACCAGTTTTAATTAGTGATGAATATAGCAGGGTGCTGATGCTGGGCACACTAACTCTGCTTATGTAGGCCCCTGCTGGCACAATAGAAGTAAAGAAGTTGGCTTACTTTTGTGTCAAAGCACTGTCCATAGAAAAACTAGGTGCATTTAACTTGGAACAGGTTCAAAACAATAAAGCAATTTTATAGTTGACTGACATTTTGTTGTGATCTGTAAATAGAACCACATTTAATGTTACAAATATAAAGCATTGCAAGGTCTATATAAATTGAAAAAACTTTTTGTATATGAAATGATTTGCAGAGTACAGTTTATTGGCCAAAATGTCATGGGTAATGTTTTTTATTTCCCTAGTTATTTAGAACTGTTAATTGGCTTTTTTTGTTACGATAGGCTGCTAATCAGTTGGTAGCTGCGACAAATCCACCTGTTAATCCTGCGAACCAGCTTGGTGTGGGAGCGAGAAACACTCCAGTTCCTCCCGCGCAGTTTGGTAAACCCTGGCATGTCATGCAACCAGAGAGCAAGATTTCTACAAGAGATCCTCGCCTGAATCGAATGGGACCAACAACACAGCTCGTTAAGGAGCAAGTGCTAACTAAAAAGGATGGACACTGCATGGCATCAAGTGTGCATCCATCAGAAAAGAAAACAAATGTGCCAGCTGAGAGAACTAAATTTGAAAAGTTGAAAATACCTAAAAAAGAATCTCATGACGAAAAGGCAAAATCTAAATCCCCTTCTCCACTAAATAAATTTCAAGGGAAGCCTAAAAATTCTGAAATGGAAAATATAAAGACAGGAGAAGTAAACAAGAGAGATCCAAGGTTAAGGAAACACCTACATGATAAGCCTGATGTGAAAGATGACGAATGCAGGGATAAGAAACGATTCTCAGACAAAAAGGAACGCGACGATTCTACTCCAGGAGCCAGATCAATAGGTGGAAGAAATAAACTCCTGAATGGTTCTGCAAACAAGTATGAGAGAAACGAAACACTTGAGAAGTTGGACTCCAAAACAAACAAAGCGAGCATGAGACGACGATCGCGGTCACGGTCTCGTTCTCCATTGTCACATTCCCCTAAGAGGAAGGACAGGCGGTCACCGAAGAGGAGGATGAGGAGCGTGTCGTCTTCCCCTCCGAAATCTGGCAAAGGAAGGCAGCTGGGCGGAAAACATTTGCATCCTGACGAATTTTCACAGCATTCAAATATAAGGGAAGAGCGAGCTATTCCAAAAAAGAATGTCAATGAACCAAGACGACAAAAGAGATTACTGGAGGAAAGGCCTGTTGAATCAAGGGACTCTCATTCGCCTCGGTTACCCAATGAACCGAAGGAAAATGCCAGTAAAAGATGGAAAAGTGGATGGGAAGAAAACAAACAGTGAGTGTTTTTGTCTTAACATTTCAAATGATTTGATTAACCACTTTATTTATTTGGAGCGTGGAAACTGGTTACCCAATTTGTGTCTCATTAATTGTAAAATGTACAAATTAAGTTCATCTTGTCGTGGATTGACTTGTGGCTACAATAGCATTGTCTTGGAATAAGTTTGAATTTCTCAGTTAATAATACTGTGTTTTCCCTCCTGAAGTCTAAAGCAGCCTGATGAAAACCTGGTACAGGGCAAGTCAGGCCAGGGGTTGCAACGACACAAACAATCATGGTCCAGCAACCAAAGAATGCCTGTTTCTCGCATACCTAAACAGCATCGTTTGAGTGTTGATGCCAACCTGCAAATACCTGATGTGCTGAACTCTGCCAGTAAACGAGACCTTTTAAAGAAGGTATTTGTACAGTTATGAAGTTTTTTTTTTTGTAATTCTCTGACAGTCTCTGTGAACCTTGTAGCATTTTTTGATTACTGCAAGGTTGAAAAATGGTAATGAGTTTCATAGCCCATGTATTATGTAAGATTATATACGATTTTTCTTACGTTGTTAAATGTTGTTTACCCAGTTCACATTTCATCCTGAATTTAATGAAAACGCACTCCCTGGGGAGTTGCTGAATTATTACTTTTTACAATGATTTTTAGGGATGCACCGAATATTCGGCCACCGAAAACTTTCGGCCGAAAATGGCCCAAAAGTCTATTTTTATCACTGAAACAACACGGCCGAAACAGTATGTTGTGATGACGCAAACGGAAACTGGGGCTTGCACATGCTTGTCTGAAGCGGTGTGGACGTATTTCAATATATCTGAGAAAGACCCACGGATAGCGATTTGCAGAACGTAATGCTGAAATTTCAAGAGGAGTTGCGTCTGCAAAGACTTTCTCCACGTCAGGTTTAATTTATCACCTGAAATCCAAACATCCCGATCGCCATGCTGGATATGCGAGTAAAGCAGCACAGAAAAGGAAAATAAATATTTTCATAATTTGTAACTGATTTATTCTTTGAAACTTTAATATTAATTTATGCAGTTGCAATGCCTTGATTTTAGTAAGGTTAGTAAACAGTCATAGTCAAAAATGCAATGGTACTAATTATTGACAATTTCTTTCGATGTTTCGGTTTTCGGCCTTTGGCCTTGGTTTCCTCTTTTTTGGTTTTCAGTTTCGGCCAAGAAATTTCATTTCGGTGCGTCCCTAATGATTTTCCATTTTCAGAAAGATCAGTTTCCAAACACCTGTTAGGAAAATATACAGTTAAAACGTTTTGAGGCTGTTCCCTCTCTACTTTTGAAGTGTTATTGCATTCTGTGCATTTTATGACTGGTAGTCACCGTTTCTTACGAGTGTGAAGTTTTTTTATTCTGCTTTTTTGATTTTTATATTCTTTTGATCACCTCTAACCTACTTGCATGCATCCATGTTAAATGTTTAGGGAACAGAATTCAGATGACCTCAATATACTTTATTACTTTAGTTCTGCTCATAATAAAGTAGTTTTAATATTCTATTTTGCTTAAGGAAGCAGGGGGGTAATATGCACATTTTAAGTTGAAGTGGTCTGAATTGCTACCCCTCTGATACAGTACCAGGCTGCCATTTTTGAGAACAAGATATTATGGTTTTATAAAGTTAGCTACAGTGTTGATTCACTGTTGTTGATTCAATGTGAAACACTTGTTTTTGTCATCTAGGCTAGTAAAAGGCTGGCCGATGGGGAGATATCCCATGATGACTTCCTCAATGTGGCCCACCAAATCAAACAGCTTTTTCAGTATCAAGAGGAAAAGCAAAGATCAGACTCATGGGATGGGTCAGGTGAGGACGCACAGTTTGGGACCAGGAAAAAACCTTTATTGGCCACACCATCTACACAGCAGGGGAGTCTGTCGGATGCTGAAAAGTCTTACTATGAACATAAAGCTAAGCTGAGAAGAACACAAGTCCAACGCCAAGGTAGTGTTTTGGTTGAAATTAACCACAGCAGTATCAAATAATGCCAAGCCGTTCTGTAAAAAGAATGGCAACATTTAGAAAATGGCATTTTATGCATTGTGCGGTGCTTAGCAGTTAAGGATATATGACAAAGGCAATAATGTTAATCTTTTATTGGCAGGAGGTAGAGACCGTCACTCACCATACAGTGAGCGATTACAACATGGCAGACCGATCTATGAGGATGACGAGCAAATGAAAGTTGACCCTGAGTTTCAGAAGCGATATGGAGCAATGCCTGAAGGTATAAAGGTGGAAGATTCTGTAAAGCCCGTATGTTTGAAACATGATGATTTCACAAAAGAGAGGCCCTCTTCTGATCAAAGCTCTTCGTTCAAGAATTCTCCGAGTCCTGTGAACTTTGATGGACTTTCTGGAAAATCTCCTGTATCAGGATTTGATTGCTCAGCTAACATTGATATAGAGGGTCACCAAATGCCTGTAAGAGAATCCAGCCCCAGTCAAAGATTTGGCATTCCATCTAGCTGTGAGCATTCCGTTGCAGGATCTGATAGTGAAGTTCAGCTGAGTATGGAAGTTTCCTCTGGTCATCCTGATGCCTCTGGACACGGAAGGAGTGGACAGCCAGGCCCGTTACTTTGCGAATCTCCAGGGCAGACGCCGCCTCATGTTTTGGAAGGCCCTCATTCACAGAGTGCTCTGTCAAGATATGATGGTCCAAAAATAGCACAGAGGTTTGATGGCAAGCAGCCCTTGATATTTGAGGGAAATACAAATCAGCCTATACTAGATGGACCAGCAAGACCTCATCTACAAGGGAGATTTGATAATTCTGGGCCAGGAAGATTTGATGGCTCTTCCAGATTTGATGGGCCACAAGGTTCTGGACGATTTGATGGTGCACCGATGCATAAAGGACCAGAGAGATTTGATGGCTCCAATCGATATGATGCCCCCGCAGTATTGCCAGGTCCACAGAGGTTTGGTGAACCCCAAGGGTTAGGAAGATTTAACGGGCCACATCTTCAGCAGGGAGCAGGTAGATTTGAAGGTCCAGTTGGACAGCAAGCTCCAGCCAGGTTTGATGGCCAAAGTTCTGTCATGTTTGATGGTCCACAAATGCAACCTAATAGGTTTGATGGACCTTTGAGGTTTGAAGGTCCTCACATGCAACAGGGTCCTGGGAGGTATGAAGGACGCTTTGTTGGCCCACAGGCCCAACAAGGACCATCTAGATATGAAGGGCCTTCCAGCCAGCAGGGCCGAATGAGGTTTGATGGTACTGTCAATCAGCCAGGTGCTATACGGTTTGAACATGGTCAAGGACAAATTGGAACTATGAGATATGAAGGACAGCAGCAAGGCATGGCAAGATTTGAATGTGCGCCCAGTCAACAAGGCGCTCCCAGGTACTGTGGTCCAATGAATCTGCAAAACCAGATGAGACCACTCTGCCCATCCATGTTTGATAATGCCCAGGGTCAAAACCAGCTGTCGAATCCTGGGCCGCAGTCAAACTTCAACATGCCCAGCAACAGATTTGCAGAGCCTCTAAATGTTTTTGGAGCCGCACCGCAGTCTTTTCAAGGACAGCAGAATTTGTCACAAGGACATAATTTTAATGTTCAACCAGCAGCCGGAACGCCGAGTTTCTCCAACTCATTTGTCAGACCTGTTTCATCTTACTATAATCCTGGTGCTCCAGCTGGGAACATGGGCACCGCCGTTCCTGGTGGAAACATTCAGCAGCCAGTAAGTGTATCTGACTTTTAATCCTGCTCATACATATGTCCCCCTCTTAATGTTAAGGCTATTGATTTTTAATCTGGTATAGTCTAGTTTAACTTGATATTTATTTAATTTGTTTGTAAAGCAGTTTACCTTTTCACTAACTGAATGTATGTTAGGAACCAACATAAGGTATACAAGTGTGGACTGGATAATGGTGATAGATTTATTTGGAAAATTTGTATCATAATCTTGCATTGATAGTATGAAATCAACAATCTTGTTGTAATGGTCAGTCTCAGTGGAAATTGTCAAAAGCATACATTAGTTACAATTCAACACATAATTATTCTTTCAGGTGAGAATTTCATAGCTAAAAAACCATAAGTAATTGATTTTATACACACACACACGCACAGTAATATAATCAAAAATTCCTATAGATGTTTATCTGTGAAAGTCTTGATTACTTATGGAATAAATTTTCAGATGAACATGCTGCCTGGCCTGAAAACCCAGATACCTGCCCCATACAGTCAAGGGCAGCCCTATGTACAGTTGCAACAGAATCCTGTACCTTTCGGTCAAACAGGTAATGAGTATGACTACCCTATGTCTGTAAAGTACATATGTATCTGTTTTTGGGATTTGTCTGGTAGCTTTAAAGATGAATACATCCATTTCCATACAGGAGGCAACCTGAATTCATGCCGTATGTTTTGAGAATATCACCTTTAAATGTATTTTTGTGTAACTCTTCTAGGTTCACAGTTTCCACCTGAAAGTCACTTTGGTCAGGTAGATGTTAATGATCTTCTTTCGAAGCTCATTTCCACGGGGATAATAAAGCCTGCTCAAACGGATTCCACTACAACTGGTACATCGTTTAATTTCTCCATTAAAAGTACATTAAATGCAAGTAATGTGTTTAATGCTTTTGGCGTGTAAGTGTGTAGCTTCTGCTGTTCATTACATGGAGTATTTTTATTTCAGGGATGAATACTCCACCTCAAAGCCAGCCGGCTGTGGAAGAGGAGGAGGAGGAGGAGCAGGATGACGATCAGAATGTTCCAGACCTTACTGCGTTTGCCATAGAAGACATGAAACAGTGCGGTCCTACTTTGTAACATTCTGCTTCTCTTAAATATTAGCAAAATCTAAAAAAATAAAATCTGTTGTAGCAATGGTGGTGTTGTAGAGTAGCATGGATTAAACTTTTGATATTTTCACACAGTAAGTATTTGACATACTTTTAACTTTATTCTGATTTTCTTCCTTAACAGGAGATATGACAGTGTTATTACCAAACTGTACACTGGGATACAGTGTTATTCCTGCGGGATGCGATTCACTGCCTCTCAGACTGATGTCTATGCGGATCATTTGGACTGGCACTACAGACAAAACCGATTAGAGAAAGACATTAGTAAGAAGGTCACACACAGGAGGTGGTACTATAGCTTAATGGTAAGCACGGTCTGCTGGGACACAATTCCAATGCAGATAATGGCTGTTTTGCAAAGACTTCATTAACTTTTTGGTTAACTTGTTTACAGGACTGGATTGAATTTGAAGAAATAGCTGATCTTGAGGAAAGAGCAAAGAGCCAGTTCTTTGAGAAGGTTCATGAGGAGGTAGAAAAGAAAACACAAGAAGCTGCAAAAGAAAAGGAGTTTCTGAGTGTCAAAGCTGCTCCAGCCGTTGTTGGAGAGGTAAGTTCACACGCTGCTAGAAATGTGATTGTGTTTGGGTCTGTTTGTCATGTTTTATAAATGTACAAAGTCTGGTCACTTGGTGTTGTGCGCAAAGGTTTCAATACTGATCTAATTTTCTTTTGAAGACCTGTGAAATCTGCCAGGAGCAGTTTGAGATGTACTGGGAGGAGGAAGAGGAGGAATGGCATTTGAAAAATGCGATCCGTGTCGATGAAAAGGTACGCAGGTTCTTAAATTTTAATTTGAATGTATTCTGAGGATTGCTACAGCAAATGTAAAGTATTGTTAAAATGTACTTTTCCTTGTAGTGGTGAACTAGCCCAGATTTCAAAAGTGATGGTTTCCTACCAAGGACTTAAGTCGCTATTTAGTCCTTTTGTGAATATAACTCAGGAGCAGAGTAAATGCTTATCAGAGCGATTCGATAGATAACAACAACTCAGGAGCAGAGTAAATGCTTATCAGAGCGATTCCATAGATAACAACTCAGGGGCAGAGTAAATGCTTATCAGATCGATTTGATAGATAACAACTCAGGAGCAGAGTAAATGCTTATTAGAGCAATTCGATTGAGGGTGACGTAGGATGCTACTCAGTCCACTTTTTTGTTTTTTTTTACTTTAGACTTATCATCCTTCATGTTATGAAGACTACAAAAATGTAAGTGTTTTTGCTCTTAAGCAAAGCGTGTTAAGCTATGTTTGAAAATTTGTGATCACAAAAGCATATATTTTCTAATTTTCCCATATTTTCTCAGACATCTTCGTTTGTTGATTGCACTCCATCTCCCAACAAAGCCCTTATGGAGAACCCTTTAAATGTGTTTATCAAAGAAGAAAATGACCCATCTTCGTGTTCCAGTATTAAGCAAGAACCAGACATGCAGAGCAGCTGCACTGACGCAAATGCTGAAGAGGCATTTCAGGTTAAGTTAGAGGCAGAGTCACAAGCCAGTGCAATTATTTTTTAATAATGCTGCTTCCCCCTTTTTATTTTTGAGACAGTACTGTAATTTCATTTTGTAAAGAGATTTTTATATTGGTGAGCTGAGGCAGGGACCTCAACTATGCATACATTAAATACATTTTTGTATTTGAAATTGCCTGCACATTCAGGTGTTTTGCTGTGAGAATGCCCATGAAAATGTATCTTGAAAAATGATGTATAAGATTTAATTTATAAATAAAGCTATTTTTGCTATTCTTTGTGTAATATTGGTAAAAGGGTATACTACCACCAATGTTTCCTTTTACTTTTTCCTCCTCCACCAGATATTGTTGCAACTCTTAAAGCCAGTCACTTGTTCAGTTAATACTTAGAGATTTATTCCGAATCCTTCAAGAATAGAGAATGGTAAGGTAAGGTATGATCCAGCCAACAAGCCCTAGCTTTGAATTGCAGTACAAAGGAGGCCCTAACTCATCAATAAACATTTTGATTTTTCTGTGGTGTTGGTTTCTAATAGTGTTTGGAATTCTTCTCCCTTTTTCTTTTTCAGAGATTTGATGCAAGTGGTATTTGCATTATATTCCTGAATATTCAATAAAATATATAAAAATTAGTTTGTGTGTGAAATGTAATTGTGTGATTTACTGCTTCTTTGCTTTTCCATTCTTGTATTCTTACATTTGTCACGTGTATATAAATAAAGATGTGAAATAATGAACTTGAGTTTGCATTTAAATTCTTGCAATTTAATATTAACTGTACTTAACTATCATATATTGCAGGACATTAAGGGCAATTTGCCTCAAATGCTTGTGTATATACTTGCTGCTTTTATTTACAATACTTTTTAAATGTCAATAAAATAACATTAAACAAATTTCACAATCTAAGTGTGTTTTTTTCCAAATGTTAAGGTATTGTTTAAAAATGTTCTTTCAATAGGGATCATTTAACATTCAGGATTTAAGCAAAGAGTCAGCTGTAAAGAACTAAATGTTAATTTACTTCAGTAGAGCTATTAACAGTATAAATCATTAAATCTTAATAATCAACCGATTATTTTGGTGACTGAAGTGTGATAAATCACTGTTTACAGTATCAGACACAATCCAAGCATTACTGAAACATTTTTCCATTAATGAAGCCAGTGAGAAATAACTTTATTGTACACATACAACACATCGTTTCCATAGGGCACCCAATCAATCAGCAGCATCCATAAAAAGTGTTACAGCACCTCTTTACTATATTAATATGCCTGTAATTAGGTCAATAGATGTGAGAAGTCCAATGAAGTCAACAGGAAGGGAGTGAATATATTTAAACATTGATTTGAGTGTTTGTTTCACACAGATATTTTTAACATTCATTAAGCATACAGTGCCTATTTGGGAACTCGAATCAGTGAAACATCTGTTTAGCACCTTACATATAGTTAGGGCTCACATTTTGTGTAGCATGTGGGACTGAAATGTCCAGGAACATCATGAACTACTCCGCAAAGTCCAGAAGAAGCAGTGAGCAGTCAGGGAACAGCAAGTGGCAGCAATGGAGCGAAAGCGTGACCAGAGGGACAGGCAGGAGGTGCAGGGTTACAGCTTTCCAGAATACTCCCGAACGTGGGGCAGGAAGAAACAGCACAGGGACCCTGGTGTCCTTCACAGCCCAACCAGCGGTGCCTGATCACCCATGTGTGTCACTGAACTCACTGACATCACTATCTTACCAAAAACAAAGCAAAAATAAAAGCACATGTACTGTTATGATGCCAGCATTTCACTTTTGGAAAGTGTTAAGTAGTATAAATATTTGAATGAAATCTTGCATAGATACAAGTCTAACATTGATTAGGTCAACATTTTCTAATAATTGTAAGGCAAATGAAATTCAGAGGTCTAATAATCTTGCCCTACTTACCACCCGCTGGTTAAACTCACTCCTTATAATAATGCTTTAAGATGATGGTATTTGCATTTTAATATGTAACTATTGACTATATCATATCTCCAAAGTCTGGAGTTAAAATCCCATTCTGTTATGTATGACTGGAGTTTGAATGCTCTTTTTGGGGTTCCTTTGGGTTTCAGGGTGTTTATGTAATTAAATTTAGGTATGAAGTGGGAGGTTAGCTCTGATTTTATTTTCTTTTGACATTTGAAACCTTAAATTTGTAAGGTGTTCTTCCAGTGTTACCAGTATGATGGTTTTTAAGCTCTCCTAAGTTTTAGATCTGAAAGTGGGGTGACACCTGCAATCTAAAGGAAAATGAAGCTATATCAATAAAATGAACCCGCATCCAGTCATTTATTGGTTTATGCAGATGTCATTGATTTTAAAACCTTTTTTGAAGGAACAAAATAGTTCTAAGGCACATGAGCAACAACTGAAGATAAATTAAACAATGGTACAAAATTTGCATTATGCAAATACTTTTCTCACATTGAGTCTTCACGGTCCGTTTTTCCTGGTCCTTAAATGTGTCACCATTTGATGATTGAGTCCTACTTCCAGAGACGGTAAAAACCCAAGGCGATCGCTAAGCAGGAGAATACTGATGCTAAGACAGAGCAGAGAGAAAATGTACATATAGTGAAACAAAAATTCAGAAAAAAAAATCACGCAACATAAATACTTGGACAATTGTATATCTTTACTAAGTAGTCGGACATTTTTAACCCCCAAAAATTTTAACAGACAGGCTTTCTAAAGTTTTGCAGTAATTGCTTACCTGCAAGATACCGAATAGTGTCAAGCTTAAGGGACTCTAGGAGTGTTTTCAATGAGGCCACCTCTAAGTCAATTTTCCTAGTAGTTTCCATTGTGCCACGGTCAATGTCCGCATTCTGGAAATATTTATAAGAAAATATTAATTTTAAAATCAAGAATGTGTTCCCATATTTAAATGACAATGACAGAATAAAAAGCTCTTTCAGAGTCAGTGAAATGCAATTATCAAACCTTTTTGTGGAATTCTGTACTAACTTCCATAAGCTTCTTATCTTGCTCGGTAAACTGAAAAAGATCACGTAAAATATATAAGGAAAAATACAGACAAAACATCTACTGCTTTAGTATGATACTGCAATACGTAAATGTACTGTAAAGGGAGCAGTTTACATTAATGTAAAATTCACCATGTCTGTAACTCTGCTTCTTTCCAGATTTATGTCCAGTTTCGCATCAGCTCTGATTTTTTGACTCTCTTCCTGTAAAATATACAAATTCATTTTTAAAACCAAATGCACAATAAAATCCTTCCGTGTGTTTACAAAGCCACAGGTGAGCTTAACCAGCCGTCTTTGTCAGCCGTAGAACTGACTGGCTCAGTATGTATGGTTGTATTTATACACACGGAGCAAAGGTTTGGGGCTGTCCTAGCAGGCGCTGAATTGTGTGATAACTCACAGTTAGATACTAATGGTTAATTAAGTGCCAAGATTAACTTACTATGAGCCTTCTCTTGATTTGTTCAAGTTCCGTTTTCATTTTCTGACAAGGAAAAATAATTCACATTATTTAATTAAATCAAACAGAAGTAATCATCCATCCATTCATCATTCCATTTCTCCCGGTGAAGATCAGGGTTCAAAGTAAATATCCATCTATCAGTCTTACAACTGCTTTTCATGTTACTGTAGTTACTGTCAGGTTTCTCATTACTAGTTATAATAATGAGACAGAAAAACACATGAAAGAACAGCTGCTGGTTCTTCTGCTGCTCGAAACGGATGAGAAAGGCAAGCTGTTACTCCGATATGTTTTATTTACCTCATTTTCGGAACGCAGGTTAGCAAACTCACTCTTCTCCAGAATCACCATGTCCTTTCTTATAGAGTCGAGATGGGCCATGATCTGCTGAAGAGCTATTTCCTACACATGAAAAAGTATAAACGTCTTATTTTCTGCACCACACAGTTTATCAGACATTCATATAATGCACGTGGTGATTTGAATCTTATAAGAAATATACCTGATGGGTGCCAGTCACCATGTCCCTGTACACAATGTCCATATTGGCGGTAGTAAGTGTCACCAGTGCGGTCACAATCACTTCCGCTTGTGCTTTTTCAAACCCTAAAGCAGAACATTTAAAGAATCAGAAAGCTGCAACATGTTTTTGAACTTCAACATAATAGAGTTATAATACAGATTTTAGTGTAAAGCATTGCGATACTGAAAATACTGTTACTACAGTAAAATCCCGTTATATTGGACTCGCTTATAACGGAATATTGTCTATAATGGACGAGGCCCGCTGGTACAGGTGTTCCGGGCAATTCGGTTCTCCTATGTTTCTCCTGTCTATCAGGGAATAGTGTTTCCCATAGTATTAAAGCAAAGAGGTATGTGAAACGTCTGAAAATCACTCAGGTACATTATTACATGTGAATACTGTATTGTTATTAGTACCGAGGCCCAGAATTGCTGTATACCTGTTTTAACAGGAGGATCCAAATATCCTGGATGTCAGGAAATAATGTTTCTCCTAATATTTAGGCAAATAAAGAGCCACAATACAGTATGAACACTGATACGGAGTTTCCAAAGTATCAGCTGGTGAAGCTTAAAGACTAGTTTAAATGTATTTTTGTACTGTACTCATTTAAAATGTCATTTTGTTTGTGGAATGAAGGACAAAGCAAAGACTCTTACCTTTAGCTTCCAGTTCTTTAACTAGAGCGTGGGTGTCGAATGTCAATTTCCGCTGCTCCAAAGGAGTCAGCTCAATTTTCCTCATATCATAGGTGCTGAGAGCTGCAACTCTGTGAAATCCTGATGCAAAAATGAAGGCGACATAAGCGCATAGGCCTTACACACAAAGTAGACATTTGTCACAAAAGATGAACAGCTACGCTGAAAGAAACCTGCATAGTGCTCATGTGAAGAACAGGACTACTGGACAAATGAGTGGAAGGTGTGGTTCTTCAGCCACAATGCCAGATGTCACCTTATAACAAAAAACTTATACCAACTGAAAAGAATGATCCTGGAAGCATTACGTTTGGGGAGGTTCTGCTGCCTCAGGGCCTGAGCAAATAGCCATCATTCAGCTGTCCATAAATCCCACATGGTAACAGACAGTATGTGACAAGGATGCCAGATCATCTATTCAAAGGCTTTTAAGCTGAACTGTAAATGGACAATGAGCCTCGGGGGTGCCGTAATTTTCAAACATAATTGAACTGGTCTGGGTTGAAAGCTCAAAATGATACTATTTCATGGAGCCCAAAATCTCTTGCAGCACCCCTGATGACGCTAAACACTGAAGGAATTTCTGAAAAATAAGAGTGGTTTGAAAATAAGTACTGGGGTATTATTTATCAGCCAAGTCGAGGCCAAGTGGGCTGAGTAAATGAGCACAGCACGAGCAATCAAATATCATTATTAACTATGTGATGTTATTTTCGCAAAGGGAGCTGTTCAAGTTAGGGATGTACTTATTTTTCCACCGAAATGGAAATGTTCTGCTTCATCAAGATATTCTACAAATATCCAGTATAATAGTTAAACATTATTTGAACGAATACAGTGTTTTTTTAATAAAAACCAAGCCGGAGTGCATGGCGAAGTACAAGAATGTTCACAATTTAACGTTTTGGTAGCGGAAATTGCAGACTATTTGCAGATAAGAAATGTAACACTCTGCACGGCGAATCCAGGACCATCAGCGACACCTTCCGGAGCAATACGGCAACGCACAATATCAGCGTATGAAACCAAGGTTACCAGGCACACGTCAATAGTCAGGGCATGACCGGCCACCCGGCATTTCTCCGGCGGGACGATATGTATTTGGGCCGACAAAATGTACTGTGCTTCCTATGTCGCCCGGCAAGAAGTTATCAGGCGTGACCATCCTCATTTACCTTGGGGTCTCTGGGGACCCCAAAGTCTTGGGCCGAATTTAAATCCCAGATCAAGCGCTGGTGGCGATGAAAAGGCAGCCGACAAAAATGCAACATCAACACGATATTTAAATCGATCCAGTCCAGATAACTGTCGTCACTAAGGTTCCAGCATTTGTTAGATAAGTTTAAACAACTGTAAAGTTCTAGGCCTTGTTGTCTTAAAATTAGTTATTAGTGTAAGGGTGGATACATAACCAATGTCCATACCTTTCACATTACTCGGCCTTGCATGGTTTATGATCGAGGATTTGTTTAAGAAAGTTCTTCTTGGACTAAATAAACTTAGACTGCGTATACACCTCATGGTTGCAGAAGCCATATAACACACATAACTACTCCGATTTCAGGAATGATTGCGTTAATTGTTCTTGCTCGAACTGCTTTCACAAAGATATACAAAAAACGTACTGATTCATCCGGGTCCTTCACAAGAACATGCTGCTGGTCTTGTCTTTAGGAGTCATTTGCGCAGCAGGCGACCTGCGTGGGTTGTTGCTATGCTCTTGAATAGTTTTACATTGTGTTTAAATAACAGCTTCCAGATCTAAAATATACGAATATCCTTGTCGCTGATATTATATGGGCTTATCTCAATGGGGGAACGTACTTCGCTGGGCATGGAAGAATGGAACCCGATCGAAATGCTAGAGATGCTTCATTTACAAACGCGAAAAAAAAACATAAAGCCGTTTGGCCCTATTGGCTTTCCATAGATGCGGGCCGGATGCTCGGCATCTTCCTATTCGGAAAACGATGCTGCTTGACGTTTATTTTAGTTAGATTCGTTCTTTTTTTTCTCTCCCACGAATATGGCGGTTCAGAAAAAGGAGTTTTGTAGTTGGTTCTCTGCCTTGGCAATTGGAGTTTCCCTTCTAAAATGTCTGTTGATAAATACATAGTAAGTTACCGAGGTACAAACGTGAATTTTAATCAGAACCTGCAACATGCATATTCCAACATACAAATACTAATACAACTATTGAAATTCAAAAAGGAAAAAATACACATAATTTCTCATGGCGGGCTGTACTTTTCTGCTCTCTATGACAGTTTGTCTAAATTCCTGTCTGTTGGTTGTTTTTCCATGATCAGTTTTTGTACTTTTCAGTCATTCCACTGATTTCGAGGTGCACAGAAACTGGCTTGCTATCACCCACAGTTTACCTGTTTCAAAGTGGTATTTTGAGGTATGTGAGCTTGACTTTATAGTACTGGATTCTAAAACGAAAAACGTTACATTCTTCTATTATTCTGATGTATCTGATGCAAGTCCTAAACTGCATTCAAATAGTAACCATATCTAAATCTAAATAGAAATAAAGAAATTAATAGGTGTTCAAATATCTCTGGATGACCCCCATCTCACAATATATCTACTACATGTCACTGTATAATATGTTTGTCAGTAAATTTGGTTTTGTCATGTATATTTGTATAAAGATATTCATGCATTCATTCATTCATTTTTTTCAGGAATACTCAGAGTGGACTCTTGATTATCCTCCTTTGTTTGCCTGGTTTGAATATGGACTGTCTCATATAGCAAAATATTTTGACAATAAGATGCTGGTTTTACAGAATCTGAACCATGCAAGTCCAGCCACGGTTCTTTTCCAGAGGTTGTCTGTTATTTTTACTGATCTCGTCTTTATTTATGCTGTAAAAGAGTGAGTATTTTCAGTATCATTTCCAAAAGTTTCTTATTATACATAGTGTAAGAGAATACTTTTCAAGTCGCAAATGTTAATAGTAAGAGAATTTATTAAGTAGCTATTTAATCCAAAATATTTGTTAGTGATTAGTGCAATGCTCAGCAAAATTTGCAGTAAAATTAAATATGCGGTTCAGCACAAAAACCTAGGAAATATTTTAAAAGTAGCAACATAAAGAATCAGAATTTGCATGGCAAATGTTAACTCTTATTGGGGATGTTTTATACTTTTGATAATGAAAATGATAGCTTTGGGAGAATACGCTCATCTTTGTGTTTCTCAGGTGCTGTAAATGTGTGCAAGATAAAAAAGGGACCAAGATCACATTGGAGAATCCGCGCTTCATCCTGGCAGTGCTGCTGCTGTGGAACTTTGGACTTCTGATTGTTGATCGTATCCTTAGGCTGTATATGGGCTTTTTTTTATTCACAGATTTAATTAGTTACACTGTAGCATTTTCTGAGTTCTCAACATGAGGGCAGATTTGTAATGTGAAATTGCCAGCTGCAATTTGCAGGTGTTTTTCTTAATGCTTTTAGATATCCATTTTCAGTACAATGGATTTTTGTTTGGTATTCTGCTTCTTTCAGTAGCAAGACACTTTCAGGTATAAAAGCTGATTTATTCTTAAAATGAAACAGACCCATGATTTAAAAATAGAATCTGAGATAGAAAAATGTCTTATGGAATAATATTAATACAATGATAAAAATATTGTAATCATTATAATATAAGAAATTATATTTACATGGTTTTCATATTAACCATATATTGCTTTCTATTGCTTTTAACAGGGAAGACACCTGGAAGGGGCCTTTCTATTTTCTGTGCTCCTTAATCTGAAGCACATTTTCCTGTACATCGCACCTGCATATGGAATCTATTTACTGAGATCCTTTTGCTTTGTTCAGGACAATCCAGGTGATTTATTAACAACATGAATATTTGAAATTAAAACTAAATCTGAAAAGCTGTAGCATAAAAAACGCCCAAATTCTTCTTCATTGTAATAAGTCTTTTTTCCCCATAATTGGGAAAATAGTTTTTCTTTTAATTCTTTTTGAATAATCATTTCTTCCTTTTTTAGACAGATCTATAAAATGGAGGAATTTCAGCATTGTTCGATTAGTGGAACTGGCAGTGATTGTATTTTCAGTGTTTGCAGTTTCGTTTGGGCCATTTATTGCCTTGGTAGGTGTTCAGTTATACATAATATGAATATACTGAGACAGACTTAGTAAAACATAATCATAAGTGTCTTAAGTATTTGAAATAATTTATTGTATTTTTACATTGTTTAACATTTTCATTGCAAGATATTGTATTAATATGGATTCTATCCCAAATATTTACACACAACTTTATTTCTTGCATAAAAAATCCTTTAAATCAAGGACTTTTCCATTCTGGCCAGTTCTCCCAGGTAGTTAATTTAATAATGACTGATTCCGATTGTTCAGAGGCCTCACACCTGGCTCACAGGTAAAGGAAGGCTGGGAAACCAGCAGTGCTCGGCCTTTGAGGACGGTGATTTGAAAAACCCTGCTTTAAATAAAACCTTTAACATTTGATTTAATGATCTTCATCTTCTTCTAGGGTCAGTTTCCTCAGGTTGTGTCCAAACTCTTTCCGTTTAAACGAGGGCTGTGTCACGCCTACTGGGCCCCCAACTTCTGGGCTCTGTATAACGCTGCTGATAAAGCTCTCGCCATCTTGGGTAGGGACCCTTCATTATCAAAGTAATAGCTAAACCGGAGAAATAAAATATCAGCATGCAATGCATTCACTGATTTTTTTTTTAATTGCTCATTTCCATGCAGGTGTGAAACTGAAACTGCTTGATGTGCGGAAGCTTCCCAAAGCCTCAATGACAGGAGGTCTTGTGCAAGAGACTCAACACTCAGTACTGCCCTCTGTGTCCCCTTTAACTACACTGATATGTACCCTGATATCAGTATTTGTAAGTCGCTTATTTATTTTAGCCTGTTAGCTTATTGTATTCATTATACAGGGTGGGCCATTTATATGGATACACCTTAATAAAATGGGAATGGTTGGTGATATTAACTTCCTGTTTGTGG
>JABFEB020000038.1:6698120-6709039 GCA_019775895.2 Stomatorhinus ivindoensis | reverse complement strand
GTTGTAAACAATACAGGGAGGGTTTAAAAACGTCCAAATACACGTTAAATAATTGAATAAATATGGCGTCCCTACTTTGCGGAAATTCAGTTATCGCGGTCGTCCTTGGAACCTATCTCCCGCGATAAGTGAGGGATTACTGTAATATGGTAGAGACTAAAAATAAGGGTAACTGGGAAATGCGGTGGTATAATGCAGAATTTATTTCGGCTTTTTAAAATTCATCACACAAATAATCCTTGTAAGCTTTAGGTTTGTTGGTAAGATTTTGTGTAGAGGAAAAAAAACCTAAGAGTAACTTTCTGAACAAATACCTTATTTTCTGTGGCAGGAGTTCATCGGCAGGCTCTTCTCATCAGCATTGGCTGGTTTCTTGGGTATCACCTCACAAAATATGAGTCCTACACCTATGCCAAGCTGGACAGAGACATGCAACAATACATTTCCCAGCATCCCAGTGATTTTCAGGAGAAAGGTAATTCGTTCAAGTGTTCCGTGTGTAAAGTCATGTTTGAGTAGGTTTTACTGACTTAAGTTCTGAGTCAGTCTTTTGAGGCATAGATGGAGGGTCAGTATGTACAACTTGATCAAGCTGTAGTAGTAACAGTATAAGAAGCTGAGTAAAATACTGCTGCCTTTTCATTCCTATTCATGTTTTGCTACCATTTTAGAGAAACCAACGTTCTCAAAAGTTTTGGAGGACTTTCATCCCATTCGCTGAATTTCAGAAGTTCAGCTGAATGCCAGAAGATATCTCCATTAGCTTTAAACTACTATCAATATTAAAGACTGTAAAACACTCGGATTTGTCTGGAAATTCTGTTTCACGTCTCCGCTTCTCTCGATTCTGAATTTGTAGTTACTTTTCTTATGATACCCTAAAGAGATTGCTGGAGGACAGCTGAGAGACAAGGCACATATCTGCATGTGCCAGCTTAGTGTCTCCACTACAAACAGTTGGTGTTTCACAGCCAAACAGTTAAATAACAAGAAGAGCAGGCACTCGAATTTAAACAATTTTTGCAATGATTGTTTGGACAGAACTGGACAAACATTAGTGGGAATGTCTAAATTGGTATAGGTTTTTTGTAATGCAGCGGTTGGTGACTGATTCCTGATAAGGTGCTCACTAAGGTGGTTGAGCAGTACTGTGGTCAGCTTGGGCCATTCAGTACAGCAATTGTCTGTCACTGCTGCTGGAACAAACATAAATATGCAATGTTTAGTGACACTTTAAATTCACCTTTATGATACATTCGTAAAACATCCAGTGCGCCTTTATAATGGTTTTATAATGCATTTATACATCATTTAGTGTACCTTCATAATGCATTCATAGAACATTCTTAACATCCTAACATGCCTCTATACATTAACAACAAACATAATTGTATAATCATTTAATGTTTGTCATTGTATATTAAAGCTGATATGATGTTACGGTATACTTGCATGCTGCTTATGAATGATCTATGAATGTATTAGGGAAGGTACTCAATGTTCCATTTATGCATAATGAATGGATTATGAAGGTATGGTTAACGTAAAAGTACGTGTGAGAATTTCCTCTGGTTTAGCACATTTTTAGAATAAGATTCTGCATTTTATGAGCCAGATGGCTTTGAACTTCAACATTTTATCTATTCCTAAAATAATCTGGTGTTATTTGGGAATTGGCATTTGCTAAATCAGTATTTTTTTTATTAGTAATTCAAAGGATTTGATGGCTGCTGTAATACCCATAATTGGGAAATTTGAGCTGCAGCCACATGTTTTCCGTGTGCTGTGTCGCTTGCCTTCCTCCACCCAAGGCATCTCTGAATCACTTATAGTGTGTGTGCACAGGCCTATGGTGCAGGGTGTCCTCTGCCTTGGGCCATCTGCTTCCGGGGGAAACACCTTGCTGGACGAGAAGGTAGAGGATGGGTGTATTTCACCATTGCAGCACATTTATTGCCGTGCGATGCGCAGCCAAATACTCACCATGCGGTGGGACTCGTTTGAGTTGTGTATTCTCAATTCTTCCTGTGTTGGGAACATTTTGTTCCTGCTATGTTTTTAAGGGTTTATAAGTGTTCTGTCTCTCCAAGGCTTAAGTGTGAGATTTAAAATAATCAGCTTCATCACACATATGCCAGGCCTAAATATACTGCAAACATCTGTCTTAGGATAATGTTTTACTCTGTGCCCATGCAGTGCCCACCAGAATGGTTGGCACTCTTAGTAAATAAAAGCAAAATGGGCTGTGAAAAGGAGAATAACTTAAAGGAATAATACCATAAAATGAATGTTTTCACAAATATGTGTGGCACAATTATTGGCACCCCTAGAAAGTCATATGAGTAAAATCTAACTGAAGTATATTCCAATAATATTTTATATATCTGAGTGATTAGGAAAACTTAAGTGTTCAGTCATGAGTGTTAAGAATCAGCTTGGATCAGTATAGACACCCCCTGCGCAAAGAGGAGGGTGGTAGGAATGGCCAGAGAATCTCCAATAATCACAGCTGGAAGAATTGCAGATGGTACTTGTGTCTGTATTAGTCAGAAACTCTCTAAAACTATGCCACCTACATAACCACAAGTTGTTTGGGAGGGTTTGCCAGAGAACAGTCTGTGCTGACATCAAAGAAAGTCAAGCAGCTACAGTTTGGCAAGCATTCCTGGAACTGTGGTTAGATGAGATGAAAAGTAACAAATTCCAGAGGCAGGTCTGATACAGACATAACGATAGGGATGGAGAAAACGACGCCACTGTGCTGCTCAATCTTCGATGCTGTGGTGCTGGCTTTCTGCCCTGGGCTCATGTCACCGTGGGCTCCCAACAAGTATGGGGAGATGTTATCTCAGCACCAGACTTCCTCCTCCAGGAAGCTTAAATTGGCTGCAGTTGGACATTCCATCAGGATGACAACCCAAAGCACACTTCAACATCAATGCATGCCATGACCAACCCAGTCCCCTAACAGAAAACCTCAGTTTTATAAAAATCCATGAATGCAATCAAAAAAGTAAAAAAAAAAAAAAAAAAGTCTGGTATTTAGTTTGGTTACTTACAGTTAAGGTTAGGGCTGGGTAGGGGTTAAGGTCGTCATGATTGATATTAGGGTTATGCCCACAGAAATGAATGGAGAGTCCCCATGAGGATATGAATACATGGACCGTGGGTGGTATATGTAAATTAATAGATTACATAATCCATCTATTACATTTCTGTGACATGTTATTCTAATACTTTTTAACATAGTCAATCACTTTCAAAATGGCTTTTCTGATAATTCAAATTATAGAGTCAGTGTGGCTACAACTCACACCGGTCCTAGTGATCATAGACAATGGCCACCTCTAGAAAATGTAAGGAAATGAAGGAAAGTCTGTGTTAAATTGGAAGGCTTCATAAAGAACTCCTTTGTGAGTAACAAGTGACAATTGAATCCTACTCACAAACAGATCTTCTGCCATCCAAATGAAAAAACAAATGGTGAGAAGAAAAGTTCTAAAGACGTGAGTAACAAGAAAAACAGATGTGGCTTTGCGGAAAAGGAACTAGAGCGAACAGGCCACTCAGTATCCCTGCTGCCTTGGCTGCCCATTCTCTCAGTCCCCACTGAAATACTACGTAGTAAATGAAAGAGGCGATAGTACCTTTAACAGTAAGGTCCTCTGTTGCTGTTGCATGACATGAGACAATAGTTTTATACAATGCATATCATTGTTTATGCATTTACATAAGCTATTAGTAACTAATGTTTTTCATTTGTCCAGGGGTAACATGGATTATAAATATCTTGCAACTATAATTATAATTTCTATAGAATCAATAGTAATAGCTATAGTATGTGAATTTAATAATGAATATAGTATATATTATATGTATATAGTATATGTATAAAATATGTACAGATAACGAGATTTATTATTTATTTTGCCTATTACCTATTCTATAAGAGTGGTGATAAGGAATCATAATTCATATATATTTATATATATAACATTTATGTATTTGTTTAAATCCTGTATTTCCCACATTTCTCAGAACTGTTGTTCACAGCAGTGATAAATTTGTGAAATATAAAACTTTCTGAAGATGGCATGTCTTTTTTTATATTTCTGTACATAATATTGGTCATCTGTGTACAATTTAAGTAACATAAAAATTTCTGCATTATGTTAAATACATATACCGTAAATCTAGAAGTATCAATGCAAGAAATATTCTGCCATCTGTTAATAATATAATAAAACAATTGCAAAGTGCTCGATCTGTGTTGTACAGCAGGACAGAAATTGTTTCGCATTCTTCTTACAAACACCCTTTATTTGAAGAAGAAATAGTATAGAACACAGAGAATGCCCGCTGACAATGATGTACTGCTTCTTCAGTTTGATACAAGTCTTCGGAAAGGACAGTGCAAGGTAGCATCTGGAATGCTCCTGTATTGCAAAACATAGAAATATTGGCTTGGGGTTCTGTTACCCCATAATAAATTCAGCTACATTGTTTGTGGCTAAATGGTATCAAAAAGTCAGCCAATTCAAGAATAAGAAAGGAATGACAGATGTACGACACAAGTGTCCATCCAGAATCCACCATGCACCAGCAGGGGGCGATACACACCACATAGGCAGCCAGTAACCATGGTTTCCTCATGTACTGCTAACAGGTCACATCTGCCAGCTGTTAATTTCCCCAAACGAGGGGTGGGACTGACTTCTGCAGTGCTGCTCCAAGCCTGTGTTAGAGAGCAGGTCAAGGAGAGAACAGAAAGAGTAAGCAAGTCGCCTCAGTGCCCTCAAAAAGAGTCAACTTGGAGGGTGACCTACCTGAGGCTACTGCTGCTTCCTAAGCAGCCCATCTGGGCCACAGGAATCCTGCCTGCTGATTTGGGGGGGGGAGGATAAATGTGGAGAGTACAAATCCAGGCCAAGTTTTTGTTTCAACCAACCAGTTGAGTACTCTGTGAATGTGACTCTTTATACTCAACTGGTTGGATGAATAGTTCTGTACCTGGACTTTTCACCTCAGGAAGTGGTGTTGTGTTGTCATAAAGTGTCCATATTCCCCTGTAATCCCCAAACTAATCTCACTTGTACAGGTGTTTTGCCTACACCTGACATGATCTGGGTATATAAGATTCAAACAGGTCTGGAAGCTGTTCAATCAAATAGTTACTTCAATATTACAACTCGTCGCCATAGGTGGAAATAAGAGGGATAACATTTTAAATTGGAATTGAGGAGGCACTTCTTTACACAGTGTGTAGTTAGAGTATGAATAGTCTTCCTGTAAGTGTAGCGCAAACTAAAACCCCGTGTTCCTTTAATTCAGAGCTAGATAAGATTTTAACAACTTTAAGCAATTAGTTGAATTCTCCCCAAATAAACTTGATGGGTGGAATGGCCTCCTCTCATTTGTAAATTTCTTATGTTCTTATAAGGAACACAAGTAAACCTGAACATAATAAGGCATGGGCAGGGTAACCATGAAACAAGGACACAAAATTAAAGACATATTAACAATACTAGACACCGGGGGTTAAAATAAAACCAATATTCAACAAAGGTAGGGCTAGCCTCAAACTTATGATGAAAAGGACCCACAAGGATAAGCAGTTTGGAAATTGGATGGATGTCTCTCAGCCCTTTGAGCCACGTGGCAGCCCAGAGAGCAGCGACCATGCAGCTCACTATGGCAAAGACACAGGGCCAGACAGGCGTCGGCTCTGTCAGTTTCAGACGCTGTAACTCTGGCAAAGACACAGGGTCAGACAGGCGTCGGCTCTGTGAGTTTCAAGGCGCTGTAACTATGCGTCGGCTCTGTCAGTTTCAGACGCTGTAACTACGGCAAAGACACAGGGTCAGACAGGCGTCGGCTCTGTCAGTTTCAGACGCTGTAACTACGGCAAAGACACAGGGTCAGACAGGCGTCGGCTCTGTCAGTTTCAGACGCTGTAACTACGGCAAAGACACAGGGTCAGACAGGTGTCTGCTCTGTCAGTTTCAGACGCTGTAACTAAGGCAAAGACACAGGGTCAGACAGGCGTCTGCTCTGTCAGTTTCAGACGCTGTAACTAAGGCAAAGACACAGGGCCAGACAGGCGTCGGCTCTGTCAGTTTCAGACGCTGTAACTATGGCAAAGACACAGGGTCAGACAGGCGTCGGCTCTGTCAGTTTCAGACGCTGTAACTATGGCAAAGACACAGGGCTTTAAAAGTCTAAACAATTAATGAGACACAGGTGAAAAATGGGTCTGATTAGCATTGGTGATTGTGTGGGTAAGACAAAAGCCCATGTGTCTGTCACAGGTTGTAATTAAATGGCTTAATCTTCCCAAATCTACATCACTGCCTCCAACTATTAGATTTTATTGGTGTTAAATTTCCTTTCAATAACAAAAAACCAGTCTAGAATAATTTTTATTATATAACAGATATTGTCAACCAAAAAGGGAAATGTACTATACATATTCAACTTCAAACATTCTCTCTCAGTATCTATGAAATTAAGTTCAAATTGTATATTTTCATATAGTTGTTTGGTTGTAGGTCATCAAAACAAATCAATTTGATCCAAGGAAGGAAGGGACGAAGGAACGAAGGATTACGATTCACACAATGTTATATTGTCATAGAAATTGTGATCATACACATTCCATCAGATCTCATAATTAATGAAGGATTTACTAATGAAGAATATAGGAGCCATTAGGATACATGCATGATTTTCCAAAAAAGCAAACCATGATTAAAACAAAACATTACAGCAGAAAATGCCCATTCTGACTTTGTTAAGCTCCCAAGGACATTACAAAGAAAAATTTAGGGTCCTGGAACGTAGACACAAGAAATGAATTTATAATGCAGCTAATTCTCCACCAACAACATAACGGTGTTAAAAATAATTTACATCACAGCGAAGTAACCCCGTTCTGATTCAGGGCAGTTACGTTTACTTAAAAAAGAACATCACGTGTGCAAGCCAGCTGACAAACATGAACAAAGAACAGTTTCCTTATATGGCAGAAGATATTCAAATATCATAAATGAGAATAAAAATTTTTATGACAAAAAAAAACAAAAAACATTTTTTCTCTATTACTCAAGATAGGTAATTTATTTTCCCTTCACCTATAATTTAACATCAAAATAAATCTTTGTTTCTCTGCATTACTTCATATGTATATATGTAGCCTTAGAGTAATAACATGAAATTCTGGTGATCAGCTGTGATTAAGTGTAATCTGAGGTCAAACAATGTTGATACTGGCGTGGAAGTACTGTTCCTTTAGTGATGCACTAAATTGAAGTGAAGGGGTGGTAGGAATCAACCTTTCCATATGTGAACTTTCGTAGGAAGTCACTAATAACTTGATCAGTCAAATCCCTGGAATCACAGGGCACACATTCACATTACGGTGACCTAACTGCATGTTTCTGCACTGACGGGAGAAGCGTACAAAGGCCATACCCTGAGAACTGTGGGTGGGATTCAAACCTCTATGCCTGTGCTGTGAACCCTCAGTGCTCCCTGATGCTCAACCATGCCATCTTATCATACAGAAAATATTTTGGAAAATGAGTGACCCTTGGCCACCCAGGTATGATACTTATTAGTACTGATAAATTTTCAGACATGGAATCTACTCAAAAGTCCTAAATGTAAAACATTCAGTTAATCTGAGTTCATTTAAATGTGAAATTGAGAACAAGCAAATGACACTTTAGCCACAGTGCCAAAGCATTCTTTCTGTTCCCTTGCCTATATTGCGCTCTGTAAAACAGCCCTTGGATATATGTGCAGGCATTTCATCTGCTTCCTTCAGTGTCCACTTCTTCCAGGTTCTTCTTCCTGTTGTTAAATGATATAATAGAGGAAGAATTAGGCTTTATGTGTAATAAAATACAGTGCACAGGTATATTTAAAACACTGAGGATTTAACAAATCAGGTATTTCAGACAAGCACAGCAGATCAAGATTACCTTGTTACCCTAATATACAAATATGCTTAATCTTAATTTGGACAAACAAATAACAGTGAACTTAATAGAAATGTTAATACTTATGTGCTATTTTTGACCAATGGTTTGAAATTATATAGTAGAATAGAAGAGTGACATTTTATTAGTTTTAAATGAGATAAAAATTATAACAACAAGTTCTCTTTTGGCCCATGTCACGTTCCATACAGGTAGGTGCAAGCTTGGGGATGCAGTGAAGGGTGACATGGGGGTTCAGAGCCTTACTCAAGGCCCTACATACATGATTATTCTGCCAAGGCCAGGGCTCGAACCTGGGACCTCCTAATTACAGACACAGAGGCTTAGCTTAATGAGCCCTACACTGCCCCTAATGGCGTCCCTAAAAATCCTGTAAATTTTACTGAGCATCCTCGAACCCCTTTAAATACGTGTCACAAAACAAAGTATCAGTCGGGTCTTGCTTCATACCTTCTACATCCTGATGCCCTCGTCTGCATCCCCCTTTTCCTGATGCGGTGTCCCCTTCTGTAGCCCTGTACTGTCACCTGTTTCTCCAGCTGTTTCTGGTTGTACTTCTTTGCATTCTTCCTGTATTTTTGGAGCCTCTGGAGCGCTGTCTGACATCTGTGGCTCAGGTGAGGTCTCTCCATCGGGTTTTATTGGCTCTGTAACATCTTCAGCTGCCTTACAGCCACACATGCTGTCTGTCTGCACTTTGTCGTCTTTTATTAGACTCCCTTCCTTTTCCCGTTCTGCCCTTCCGTCGGGGAGCGCGGAGGGGGTGTTTTCTTGCTGTTCTTTCTTGGGGGCCGAGTCACTCTCCTGAAATACATCTTCCTCATCTCCATTGTGCAGGGAGCCGCTCGTAGCAGTCGATGTCGGGCCCGCTTCGTCTGTCCCCGATGGCTCCTCCCCCGATGACTTTCTGGGCAGCCGCGTAGGTGGTCGTCGCTTAATGGAGTGCCGAGCTCTGCTCTTTGATTTTCAGTGAATAGTCAAACGGTCAGCACAGGACAGTCTTTGCTTGTCTGTAAGCAATGATTTCAGGAAGCATTGTACATATTGCATGCTTATAGTGAATCTAACCTGGATGCTTTTGCTATCATATGATTCACTCTGGACATTTCAGCCTGGTGCCTCCCTTTGTGTTGGAAAAAGTCACCATTGTTAGTGCTATCTATGCTAATCTCAATCTCCTTTATCGTTTCTTCGAGTTCTCTCTGTTCTTTGTACTCCCTTCTTTTATAGGCCAGCTCATACTTCACTTTCGGGCTGTGGATGGTAGTTCGCATGGCAGTGTAGTGAAATGGATGAACTTTTATTAACAGGGTCAAAGTTATTAGTCTAGGCCTGGGTGACATTACATTAATATAGCATACAGCTGTACTTTGAAATCCTTGTGACAAAATTAGCCAGGACCCCTGATTATTAAAATACCGTATACCTTGGTATAATGTCCCCATTTAGCTGCTCTCCATAATTACTACAATAGCAACAACTATTCTTCTTCTACTCATTCATGATTGACTGCTGATCTGAGAAAGTCGGTGCTGCCACCTACTGGAAATACCTCTTCAATTATCTTGACACGATTCCCCATAGACATAGAAATCTGGGCTACATGTGCACTAACCACAGCCAATTCCTGATGATGAAATTTATGTCACTTACCCTTGTCTGCAACCAAAAACACTCATGGAAAAGTGCCTTTTAGACTCTGTGTGCAAATAGCTTCTATCAGGGCAAATGAACTATGTCAGTCTTACCTTATTGATGCTGGGCAGGATGTTGCCCTCGGCAGGCTTCTCAAAGCTGGCAGGTACCTCCTCCTCACTAGGGTGGCGCTGGTGGGGTTGTGGTGGGGGACTAAGGGGGCCGCATGGTGGGGTAAAAAAGGGAGCAGGCTGCTTAACCCCAGGGCTCATTGGTGAGGGCAGCAGAGCCGTGGGGGACAGAACCAGATTGGCCTGATGAAGGTAGAGGGTCAAACGTCAGCATGGTTCCCAAAATATACACCCAGAGTGAAAGGCCAGGTACGTGTTCACTTGTGCACAACAGAAAAACACCTGACACTCAAAGGAAAAGAACTGTACAGCTTCTTTTAAAAAAAAAAATGCAGACAATAAACAAGTGTTTCCATGTAACTCTGGGAATTATTTTGATGAATATAAACATATACAATAAATATGATGCTTAAACAGCAGTAGCTAAGACAGTACACATATATGTAGCAGTCTGAGACCACGCTGAAAACCTGGAAATGTTTTCATTTAATCCTGGAAATGAAGTTCCAAGATTACTGGAAAAAAGTTCTATTTAATGGTGAATCCAAGTTTGAGATTTTACGGCAGTAACAGCAGGGCTTAAGTAAAGAGATGAACAGAGGAGCGATTGATACCATAGAGTATGAAAACAACAGTGAAATGTGGTGCTGGAACTATTCAGGATGTTTTCCTTACTCTGCAGTTCAATATCTGCACTGAATGGACTATAGCCTGACAACAGAAAAGTATGATTCCATTTGTAGAGACAAGAGTACTGACTACCGTGGACTTTTCTCCAGTCACCTGACCTCAACCCCGCTGAACATTCATTGGGGCACTTTAAGACAAAGACAGCCAAGCGTCAACATCACAAGACGATCTTTGGCACGTTCATCAATGAATGATGAATATTCAAATCATCATATTGGGACATAACATGGCTCATCAGGTCAGTTCAGCCAGCTGAAGTGAATGGGTGCAAATCCTGAAGTTCAAATTTTCACCCAAGTTGTCATGCTGACAATATAAGTGGTAATGTGTAAATATGCAAATACACATCAAATTAGACAAAACAGGCATTTTTCTCTGACATTGCAATATATATATATATATATATATATATATATCTCTATATATATATATATACACACACACACAGACACACACCCAAACA
>JABFEB020000038.1:6683927-6698020 GCA_019775895.2 Stomatorhinus ivindoensis | reverse complement strand
CGAAGCCTAATTTCAGAACTCAAAGAGGGATTTTGTTCTGTATTGTCATATCTGTTTTTTGTATATCACACACATACACACACACATACAACTTTAAGAGTCATAGACAAAATTAAAGAATGTAAACTACTTGTAATAAGAAGAACATATGAGGAGAGATGCTCCTGACTAATTTTCTACAAGATTATTGGCTCAGTTTGGTTAAAAACAATGCATTGAGGAAACCTGAAAAGAATTGGCAATGTGTCTGAAGAGCGGATTGTCTTGCTATTTATTTATAATATAAACAGTTAAAATGCCAAAAAAGGAACAACGAAAAGGTTAGTTTAGGGTTAACCAATCAGAGTACAGACTGCTGTGAAAGACCTCTTCTGGCTGCCCAGGAATGTCCAGTGCTTTCTGCTATCTTTTTAACTTGATAATCTGAACCAGACTGTCCCTAAAACATTTAAGGACAGCCTCTTTCCACTCGCATCATTAACAGATTAAACTGCAAGTTGTGGCATCGTTGTGTTGTGGCCACCATCACCCACTAGAGGGCACTGCCACACCATAGAATGTTTATCCATTATAGTCCATCGAACTGGTTCTATCAATATTTGGATAAATTAAATTTGTAAGACTCCATACCATGAAATGTTGAGAGCAACTCAAAAGGTCTCACTTACCTGCAGCTTCTCAATAAGTGGGGAGCTCTTAGATTTCACCTTAACAGGCTCTGATGAAGCCACAGCCTGCTTCTGTAATAAATTTGCGAATCATATTATCAACTCCAAGATGATCATAAGGGCTTCAGAAATGAATTTTTTATATAAATATTAGTTTATGTTTATCTAAATATTCTTCTATCATGACTCAGAGGAAATCTTATGGAAACTGTGCAAATATGAATAAATGTGCTGTGAACATTACATAATGACACTCCACGTTAATTTATACACGTACCGTAAAAGCATTTAACTAACAGGAGGAAAACTGTTTTATAGGCTTTTGTTACTCTGCTTTCTTTTGCTTTCTATTGCCATGGTGTGCTATTGAGCATTTGTCTTTGAAGAATATTGATTAATGGTTAGTAAGGCTCCAGCAACAACAGACCTCCCTAAGAAGTGCAGACGACAGACATTCACTATGAATAGACCTCTGACCTCCTGTTTGTCCTGCTCCTCCTCGTTTCTCGTTTGCAGCTTCAAAGAGCATGGTGGCTTTCTACGAATATTCTTGCTCTGAAATGAAAAGATGAAAAGAATTACATGACTACATAGGCATGATAATGATGTAATTGTAATTAATTGTAATGATATGATTATACAGGTTGTGTTTTTAAGTTATTGCACAGAAAACCACTGTTGAAAAGTTAATGAAACAGCCAAAGCAGAATTTTACTTCCTTTAATTTCCAGGAATAGAAATCACCTATAATCAGTAATCAGATTATTGTATCAATAACTGAAATGTTCCGCCAAAAACACCGAAGTTTTTCATATTTATGTGACAATTCCATTTAAAATTGTACATATGTTTGTGTGTGCCGCGCATTATCAGTAAAAGAAGATGCTCCATTTTCAAGTTTCGATTAATAAAGTTTTAAGTTGTTTTACAAACAACCCACAACTTAAATTATCCTAATTACAAACTAAAATTAAAACTAAAATAGTTTTTTCCACATTGTTACATTTTGCATACAAATCTCTGTGCATCACTGCACTGCTGCATAGCAAAAGAAATATGACACATCAATAGAGAACAAACTTCATAAGAAATAAAAGTCTGTTTTCAAGCAACAGTGCCAAATTACTGCTGAAATGCCGTGCTATGTGAAGGTGCAGCATTAGCATGCGTTCTGGGGGAGCTGTTTCACAATCCAAACCAGAAGTGTGATATTCCTTGGTTTCGGTTTTGCAAAAGGGACTGAAACAAACTTGAAACTGAGACACAAATGATGGAAAGAATCTCACCACTTCGGTTCGATCAGATGTTTGTAGATTTTGGACCTTGAATTTTTCTGCCAACTTCGACACGGAATGTTGTGCTTTCTAAACCAAAAAAGAAAACCAGAAATGAGTTACATTCTTTCAGTATTTTGAATGTACAACAATGGCATTCTTACATACAAACACATATATGGAAAAAATAAATGAAGTTAATTCCCATTGTAGCTATCAATGAGCTTGTGGCTGCCAAGGGCACCCTTCCATAACAGGCCACCCTACGATGCGACAAGTCATTTGGTGTGACATTCTGCGCTACACAAAAATAAAACTGATAATACTGAATTTCACTGTTAACATTTTTTTTTAGAAAAATTCTCAGGTTTGTGAGAATGACCCATATTTTAATATTTATTTAATGGTTTAACTTAAACTTGTGATTATTCATTTCAAAAATACTACATACAAAAACTTGACGTACAGATGGCAATAAGACAACAGATGGTATCGTGTTATGAAGTAGGGATGTTTGCACACCTTGGCAATTTAGGGTTTCGCAGATACTCAACAAGCGGATCAACATTATTCTCACTGCGTGATCAATCTAAAATCTAAAAACTATTTGCAGAACTGGAAGGTTCAGGTTCAGAAAGTACAAATCCAGACCCAAATGTTGTTTCAATCAACCAGTAAAGTATGAAGTGTGAATCTCAGTACCAAGACCTCAAAGACCGTTCTTGTGGTCTTGGCAAGACTGGACTTGCTAAATTGCCTCCCAAGAATGAACTTGGGGCACAATGAATCATGGGATTGGTCTCATTGGGCAGGGATGCAACTGATGCATCCTTGATATTTGGGGTGGCACAAGACCAGCATCCGGGGCTTTTTACCAGCCTCTGAACTTGTGTTGTTAGTATTGGAACTGGTCTTGGAAGGTGACGTAAAATGGGTACACGAGAACACAGGTACGGTCAAGTATGCATATTGAGATTCATCCCAAAAGTTACTTTCACAGAGTACTCAACTGGTTGCTTGGTTGGAACAAAATCTTGGTTTGTATTTGTAATATCTGAACATGAACTTTCCAACTACACACAGAAGCCTGACAACCACTGAAAGTACCTTTAGTGACATTAAAGCCATTTTCGATGCCATCTTTAGGCATAAGCCTTCAATAAAAATGAAAGAAATACTGCAAATTATGATATTTTTATCCTACGTATGTGTCCGTCTGGCAATTTTTAAAAAACAAGATAATCCAGTTAACATCAACCTCCCTGTGAGAAGCTAAACTGAAGACTTATATATTTATATGAAAACAAATGTAATTAATGAAACATTTAAGACAGCGAGCAAACCTATATGGCAGAAACAGAACCCCAAACACAGATGACACGATGACATTCTCCCCTCTGGTGAATACTGCCCGATTTATATACACACACCATTGCACCTATTAAGCATTGTGAGCTGGCATGGATTAACTCATTAATTTTAATTTAGGAAGATGGAAACAATCAACATGAACACACACGAGTTATCCAACTATAAAGGCTGCAGAATGACTGTCTGGGGGATGCCATTAGAATACAAACTTAATATTCATCATTTCAAGCCCAGTTAGATGAAAACATGTCCACAACTATCCAGTGGCAAGATTCACACAAGTAGAAGTCAATTAGTCAGTCAATGAAATTCAGTTTGTCTTATTTATGTCATTGCATTATAATTTCTATCAACACATAGCTAGTTCTTCATTTTAGTATATTACCTATTATTTATTACTTGTGTATTACTTATGTTCTGATAATCATTGGTGTAATATATTATATACACTCCCATAAAATTAACTAATATTGAAAAGACCTTACTGACAGGTCACGTGTTGAGTTATAGATTATTCATCTGCATTATAACCTTATGCAGACCAGGGAGCTGAAATCAAAGTTCTTAATCTCTTTGTTGGTTATGTAGTTTCTGTAAAGACATTGTTATTTCCTTGTCACTAAAGTGTGTGTTAGGTGTGTGCCTAAAGAATGACTGTCTAGACTTTATTCATATTTCTTAATGAATTTCTACACCTTAGCTGTATTTCTTAAATTTAATTTTATCATATGCCTGCCATTGGCAGTCATATTTCATTTTTTAATGGCAAATCTCTTAAATTGTCTGCTGAGATTGAAAATTAAGTAGTCATTATACAAAATAATTTGACACGGCAAGTGGATACTATCAAATAACTTTATAATGATTAATTGAATGAGAAGCACATTGATTCCGTTTTAAATGGAATTAAATCTGTTGAGCTTTGTAAAAACTAGGTGGAAATTATATAAAAGGAGTTTATTTCTGGGTATTTTATATCCATTCATCCATTCCAGAACTATTTGTGATTGTGTGAAGCCACTGGAATTTCACAGAAAAAATGTAAATTCTTACACACATTCACTTTTGCTGAAGTTTATTTTGCTTGTTACGTAAGCCTTGTGTTTAATAGAACCTAACAATTGTATTGAACTCGATCCATCCCTTTATCTTCCATCTGCTCATGCTGAGCATGGTCACACTTCCGGGACTGCAGCATACTATTTATTTGTTAAGCGTATTTTTGGTGAGAAAAGTTCAGGAAAAATAAAATGCTTTTTAAATTTAGGAAACACTGGCATCCCAGTGATAGAAATAATTTGAAAACGATTGTTACTCCAATGTGAAATTCTTTGCATAACCATTCTGCATACAGCAGAAGACAAATTCTTTTGTTTTCAGTCTTTTTTCATATAAACTTAATTGCATTGAGCTGTTAAGAAAGAATATCTTTTAGTCATACTGTTACCCACTGCTGTGTTCGTGGCTCCAACACTCGTCCACTCCAACAACAGGCCTTTATCGATTATGTCATTTATAAATTATATGAGACAGTAGCTTCCTTTCCCTGTATGATTTACCCTTTTCTGAAGTTAACATCTATCTATTTTCTGAAATCACTGATCCTGTTCAGGATGAAGAGCCCAGAACACAGGGCACACTCAAGTATAGGCAATTTGGCAACCCAATTAGCCTCAGCATGTTTCTGGACTGTGTGTGTGGGGGGTGGGACCGCAGTACCCAGGGGAAACCCCACAATGACACTGGGGGGGGGGGGACATGAAACCCCCACACACACAGAGCCATGGCAGAAGCTCGAACCCAGGTTCCAGAGGTGTGAGGCTACAGTGCTAACCACCGCATCACCATATCACCTGGAAGTTGATATACACTGTCATTTCTCGTTCATTTTTTTAATTCTGGAAGATAAGAAAGTCTAAGACTGAAAGTTACAAAAGGAAAGCTACATGAGCTCTATGAGTATTTTTGTCTATTCTATGTAGTTCCTTGCAATTATGTTTTCTATGCATCTAGTAAATAGTGTGGAAGCTCCATTAAACAGGGTACAGCGTGGGTTCTGTGTATCTGTTGGTTTGGATGTGATTCATCAGACTACTACCCTACAAAATTCTGGATACATTTTAAACATAGCAAAAAGAATTAAGGTAAATCAAAAGACTCCATACACTGTGTTCCAAACGTCCAGAATACTTAAACCATTTTAATTTGCTAAAACAATGCAGGTTCTTTCCTCTTAAAAAATAAACCGTACATTAAAATGCATTTGTCTGTTAGAAACACTGTTCTTACAGTGTGATTAGCAGCTGTTGCCTGTCACATAGTAAAGAATATTATTTCTGTAGAGTGAAAATATGCTTGCTATCCTCTCCAACATTCTGTCATTTTGTCAAAAAGGACCTGACAAAACATGAATGGCAGTTCCCATTCTTTCCATGGTTTTCATCAACCGATTCTTATTTATATCTCTTCAGTTGTCAACCGGTGCTCATATTCTGTATGTTCACTTTATATTTCAGAATATTGTGCAGTGCTAGCAATTAAAAATTACCATAATTCTTACTCTTTCCATCTAATCTGGTTAATATTTGGTTTAGGTTTTTCTCTTCTTAGTTCAAAATAAACAAATCTGTTTCCCTCCACCTGGTTTTGCTATGGTGCCATACTCTATACTCATACTCTATACTCTATAGTCATACTCTATTCACATGACATGTTCATAGTTCTTTTGTTGCAGTGATTTTCACCACTTTAGTTCCAACACTATGTTACATCCAAATCTACGAAATACATCCATCTATCATTTGAACCACTTATTCTGAACAGGACCTGAATCACATATACTCTGCTAGCAATGAGGACTGTATTATTAGGAGAGTTACTCAACATGAGAACATGGATTCAAATCCCAACCCTAGATGTATGAGGCAACAGCCTTATCCATCACCATGGCACCCAGCACAAAACACAAAATAATAACTTAAATAATCTGCTATATCACCAAAACTCACTTAAGCCTGCCAGATACAAAACTAGGGAAACACAAATATATACACAAGAAGTCTAAAATACAATCAAAAAAATACTGCACAAATACAATTATTAAGCCTTTTTCATTTAGGCCTAAATAGGAATATCAAGCTAAATAGGAACATCAGAAAAGAGCTGCTTGCATGGTTTCATGTAATGTCCTGCATGCATATCAATTTGTAATCCAGCTTACAGTGAATAAGCAGGTACGGATGATAGATAGAGGTCTTTTAGATCTATTTTACTTTAATTTGAATTCATTTAGGAAGAAAAAAAAACATTTAATATATTCTTTAGAACTTACACGTCAAATAAATGTTAATGAATCCAAATAATCTGCATGATTATGGAGGACTTTTACCAACCAGGGCAGACTTGCAGGGGTCTAAACCTTCTTGCTTAGGTCATACTAGGACAATCAAGTCCTCTCACAAAACAAAAAGCAGAAATCTACTATGAGAAAGGCCACCTGAGATCTGTGCAAAGCAAGCCATGCTGACAGGGTTCTTCTGGGTCCTAAACATCCTCCTTTTCCAGTTACATAGATATTAGGTGTTAAGGGGAGACCAAGAATGAGGCAGACAGCCATTACTCACTGAACGAAAACAAGGCGCAACCAGCACAACCCATGTGACTGAACTTCATCTTAGACCCCACCCATTCATTTATGTCCATTGTAGTGGACATTTTGTTTTTGCATCTATCTTTTCACTGATGTAAGGAAACATATTTATTCCTTTTGTAAACTAAAGAGGACATGCTGTGAAATCAAAAATAAAAATAGAATAATAAGAATAGAAAACATCTACAGGTATATTGTAAGATGTCGTTTCCTCCAAAGACAAATAACCTAAAATTGATGGACCCTTTCTTCCTTGGGTGACAGGAGGTTAAAGCGGATACTAGTCTACTTCGGAAATATATATAGTTTATGACTGAAAGAGTCGGCCTTTTGCAATCAGTCTGTACTAGTAAAAGCAAACTAGTAAAAGACTGGTTATTATTTGTATTATTTTTTATGTCAGAATTGTTTTTGCGATATTCTGTTTCGATATTCTGTTGCGATATTCTGTTTACCATTTACTGAACCTTCCATTTTCTACACCCAGACACACACACTTACAAAGGTTAATTTAGGGGCACTTGTTTAACAGAAAAGTCATGTCTTTCAGGAAATTATTTCATTATAATTTTTTTTAAAAAGAACATAAATGGTGTCATTGGCATTTATTGCCTGAAAAATATCTGGGATAAAATTTTGTTAACTGTGTGTGAGGGAAGACCCTTTGAACTGTGTGTATAATGTGGGGCGAATGAGACCCCCGACCAAATGTTAGAGGTGTGCGGTAACAGTGATACCCACTGAGTCACTCTGCCTTACCAACTTGAGAATATGAGAAACGGAAATGTACATACTTCCATTACAACCATAAACATCTTTTTTCAACAGAATTTAAATGTTTGCAGGCTTGTTTTAGTAAGAACCGCAGTTACTGCTTAGCGCACATCTTGATCCAAGGGCACATCTGTGGGGGAAAAGTGACTCCTCAGGGACACGCAAGGACTGAGTCCAGCTCAGCACAACAAGGAAGTATCAGATAATTAAAAAACTGAAGAAATTTGTGATCTTATGTGGATTGGAGGCGCTGTGAAAACCAAATTTGTGGGTGGACGCCATTTCAAAACCGCACACGAGACATAAAAATACACATATGCAGGTCTGCTCTGGAAACTATATGTAGCTGTTATACATTCAAACATGTCCAGCTAACCTTGTTTATGTCTGAGGACTCAGGTATGGCATGTAGAGTTATTGGTAAAAGACAGCAATGATGAGGGATGGGGGAGGGATTAAGAGAGGCCATCTGACGGAGGGAGGGAGCTCATTGGCCAGATTCCCCGGGGAGTGATGAGGGATGGGGGAGGGGATTAATAGATGTGATCTGACGAAGGGAGGGAGCTCATTGGCCAGATTCCCCTGGGAGTAATGAGTGATGGGGGAGGGGATTAGGAGATGTGATCTGACGAAGGGAGCTCGCTCATTGGCCAGATTCCCCGGGGAGTGATGAGGGATGAGGGAGGGGATTAGGAGATGTGATCTGATGAAGGGAGCTCGCTCATTGGCCAGATTCCCCGGGGAATAATAAGGGATGGGGATAAGAAGATGCGATGAATGTAGCCATAATCATATAAGAAAAAACACTGACAGAATGTATGAAAAACATCGTGCATTGTCATGTATAACTGAAATAAGAAAAATACTTGATAGCCTTATTCAGATGGACCCAACTCCTGCCTGCCTGATTTCTCGTCCTTCTTATTTTTCCCACGACCTACTTTCTTCACACCTCCTGTCCAGCACTATATGTGATGGTAGCAGCTGAGTCTCGGACACAGCTGTGTGATACGGATCAGCCCCAGCTCAGCACTAACAGTCACAAATTGCTGGCACCGAAGAGACAATGAAACTGTACACGTTGTAGCCACTAGTCCTGCAAAACGCACCAGCAAAGAATCCAATTAAAAGAAAATACTTTTAAAAGGTCTATCACAATGCTTGCCTGCATGAAGAAGTACACCCTGTACTTGCGTAACATATGGAACCCCTCTAAGCAGCAATAACTTGAAGTAAACATTTCCTGTGAGTGTTTATCAGTCATCAGCCCCCCCCCTCCCCCCCCAACCGTGGCTGTCAGTTATGGTGAGGTTACTGTGGTAGTGTGCAGTGTCTGGGTTCTGAAAAACACATTGTTTTGCATGATGGCAAACATCTCCTCCGTGGTCTCGTCTGTCCAGAGGACATTGTCACAGAGGTCTTTTGGTTCATTCAATTGCTGTCTTTGTAACCCTAAGTTAAACCTAAGTTAAACCTAAGCTGTGCAGTAATGTTCTGTTTGGGTTGTACCTTGAACTTTGATGACTCACATATTGGAAAAGGCCCATATTTCTCTGCATGTAGCCTTTGGGTTCTTTGTACTTCAGGGAATATTATAACGGACAATTTAGAGAGTCGTGTTTCCTACTGCTGGGTAGATTGAAAACCATCTTAAGCTTTATCAATTTGTAAATCATCTTTCCTACTGTGAAATTGCAGGCTTCCTATTGATATTTTGATAATTGACTTTATAACCCTTTCCCAGACTGATGAACAGTTACAATTATTTCTCGGAGACTGTCGCCAATTTCTTTTGGCCTAATTGTTTGTTCACCTAATTCCTGATGATTAACTGATCGTGTGCATATATTTTGAAGCACCTGATTATAATTACCTTCTTAACTGAAATAGGCTAATGGTGTATATTTTTTTTTTCCAAGAGCAAGTGGGGAATAACAGGAAGAGCCAAGATCCATCCATCTTCTAACCTATTATCCTGGTCAAGGTTGTAGGCTGGGTCTATAGACTCTCCCAAGCAGCAGAGAGCACAAAAGCAGAAGTACACCCTGGATGGGATGCCAGTGAATTGCTGTGCATGTATATGCATGCAGACATACAGGGTGTGTGACTCCATGTGGTAGAACCCCATACTTGTGATCAGAAGGTCAACCGTTCAAATCCTACTGCTGGCAGAGTGATGTCACCACCGGACCCTTGAGGGCCCTATTCCCACCTACTCTAGGGACTGGCTGGCCCCACAGTCTTACTTGCATCCAGCTTTATACCCACGTCAAGTAGCCTAATTACAAGTCTTTGGACGGTGTGTTTGGAAACCGGAGAAACCAGAGGGGACCTGAGCAACAACACGGACGGCATGCAAAGCTGGCACATGTGTGGTGGGAGCAGGAAGCGAGCACCCAACCCTGGGAGCGTGAGGCACCGCTGCTAACTGAGTATGTGATGATGCAATTCACATCTCTCTCATCTATTAATGTTTCCATTCCTAGTCACACAGCTACCACAGCACAACCCAATCAAGCTCCTTCCTTTTCAAAAATGCGTAATAATCCATTTCCAGATTATTGTTGTTCTTTTCAATTATAAACACAATTGCTGGGTCCAAATGAGATATTTTGCATATCTAATTCAAGCAGCGGCTGATTGACAGTTCACTCATATTTAATTCATCCTGAGCGTTGACAGTTTCCAGCATTTTCTCAATGCATTTCTTAGCAAGGTAAACACAGACACACAACACAGCAGGGATGACAATAGCGAAATGAAACGGCAACAGAGAAACCCCGCAAAAGCTCTTGCTTGATATCAATGGATCAGTGTAGAAAAAGCCACCATAGCTGGACATGGGCACCATATCTAAAGTTGCATATCTGAAGCTGTATGCATGTAATGTGCAGGTCATGTTGTACATGGTAGCATCAGGATTTAACTACCTAAAAGCACAGTTTAAGCAGTGCTATTTATATAAATCAAGAAGATCCTTCGCAGGGGGAACATTGATGATGTCACAATGGTGGTAACACTGCAAGCACAAATGATTGTTGTTATTTTCATCCCATCTTGTTATGGATCATATAATAAATATTTTAAACACAAGACATATTTGCGCCACATGCTTGGCAGCAAAACAGGGTCTCACTTTCTCACACTGTGCTGGTTGACAGCCAACGGCTCCATCAGTTTCACAAATACTCACGTCTACACCCCCAGTCTTTGTGTTTTTTGCATATATTTTAGTGCTGGAACACATGAAATCACAAAATGAACTAGCTTTCATCTTCAGTCTTGTAATTATGTTTAAAAAGGACATATTTCCTTCTTCTCTTTTTTTATTTTTCTCTTGCTATAAAGAGTCAATCATATTTTAATATTAATGGGAAGCTCTGTCACTCAGTGTCAGCAAGTGTTACATGAAACATTTGCAGTTCCTCTAAAATCAAAATGTTTCCATAAACTTTGAAAGGTTCTATACAGAAGGCCAAGTTATTTTTTCCAGTCAAGCCTATTAATATATTACTCACTTCAGCAGCTAAGAAAACATTTAAACATATTTTGACATAAACACTTGCGCAGAGCACAACTGACCCTAATACTCATAACGGCTAACACTCATACGTCATTATAGCAACAAAAAAATGGGTAAATAAACCTTTAAATAAAAGTAAATGCAAGACTCACAAGAGGAATAGCAGAAATTATAATGCTGATGTGGAAAAAGATGTTTAAACATCAACTGTAGAGCAGGTTAAAATGTAACAGTTCATAGGGTTCGACCGTCAGTTTCTGCCTGTTAAAAATGAACTCATCCATAAAATGGACATACACGGATTATGGCCTACATGTAAGAAAATGATTTGCCCCACACTTCTTCTGTTGGAGTAAAATAGGCATATTTCTCCAACATGAAGAGACCTGATAAAAAAGTTACCTGACAAATAGCGAAACAGGACATCAGCTGATTAACGGTGTTCTTATAACAATCAGACAGTATCTTTCAAATCTTTTCTAAACGTATTACCTATGTTTATTACATGTCTGCGACAAATATGTACATTATGTGTACTTCCCAGTAACCTGTGTAAGTCATTTTAAAGTTTTATCTAATAAATCATCATGAACTATGCTCATGCTTGCAAAGTTTCATCTGCACCGTCATTTTGGGATAATACAAATTTCATGCAACATTGGTACATTTTGTTGCAGTGCGGAAAAATGAAACTTGGTTTCTTAATTAAGTTCAGTATTCAGGCCAGACACTGATCCCTGGTCCTGCATCCCAAAGCCTAGTCAAAGACGTTGCTTTTAGATCCGACACCGTTTATAAAACCCACCTCAACTTTGGTAGCCAAATCAAGTGTGTATATATTGCTAATCCTCTTAAAAATAATGGTTGTACTTCACTCACCTCCCAAGATATTAAGGGTTTGGCTTAGACCTTGATTTTTGAGCCATGGATCGGTTAATACCATAAGAAAAAAATTCTGGGTTTTATTAGTCACCGACAATTTGGATGATTAAATGGAAGAACACTAAAGAACGTGTTAGATTAACATAACTGCACATAAAATAACTATGTAAACAATAATAAATTAAAAAATGAAATATTATTCTGCACTGGGTAACCAAAATGTTCCCAGACCGCTGACCTGCATGTGCTCTGTAATTTCAGGGTTGAGCGAATGAAACTAACCTACCTTTTACTGCAGGTGTGATTACTCGATTGTGATTGGACCAGAATAGTCATGTGACACACAGTTAAATGGAACAATAAAATGTGTAATGTATAAAATTTACAAAATATATAGCCCTAAATTTTGTGATTTTCTTGTGTTATAGCGTTAATTGTGAAATGAAAAATGAGTCTGGTACCATTAGTAACATTAGTAACGAGAGCTAAACAGGCTACACCTGTGGCAGCGGGTTGGAGTTGGGGGGGTAGATATCGTGATTCCGCAACACGAGATCGTAAATGTGTGTATCATGGTGTCGGTCTTGGTTTCCGGACCGTTACATCGCTAAAGGTTATATTTAGGAACTTATGACAAATGCCATTTTGCATTTCATAAGCCAGTGTTTCCCAATCCAGTCCTCGGGAACCCACAGATAGTCCATGTTTTTGCTCCCTCCCAGCTCCAGGTGTCTATGGGACCCCGCGGACTTGGTTGGGAAATACTGACACAAGAGAGCAATTTTTTTGGGTACGAAAACAAGGTGAGCTAGCATACAGTATCTGCCAAGCACAGGGTTCCCCAATTCCGGTCCTGGAGGGCCAGTCTGCAACACAGTTTGCAGATTTCCCTACTCAAACACACCTTATTCAGTTCACCAGCCAACTCCAGTACCGGAACTGAGGAAGCATGCCCTAGCGGTTGGGGTTAAGGGCCTTATTACTTACTTAAGGATATTATTTCTCTGCTGGCCAGAGGATTTGGCCCCAAAACCTTTGAGGCATGCAGTCCTGCCTCCTAAGTTATACTCTGCCCTCAACGCTCTGGGGTTCAGTTATCTATGGTGTCATGAGTAAGTAATGCTGCAGCAACAGTTTCAACCTAAAAAACTTATTTATCACAGGTCCTTGCCACAAAATAACTTCCCCTTCCATAATTCCTCACTGAAAATCTAAAAATCTACAAAGAAAGAAGCCAATTTATCACTGTAAAAAAAACCTGGCCCTTTGCAGAACACAGCAATATGGAAGATGGAGACAATGTGGAAGATAGAGATTGTGCAACTGGTAGGTACACCAGCCATAAAAATTACATTTTACTCTCGAACCTGAAGAGCCAGCTGTAAATGGCTTTAAATTAAATTAACCAGTTCTAAAGGAATTATGGATGACTTTTAAGCAACCTTGTCTGCCTCTGAAATATCCACACCATGACCCCACAATCACCACATCTTAACCTGTAGGCAAGCTGCAACTGATCTTGCAGAATTTCCCCTCTCCGTGAACGGTGCAGTATTACAGGGTTTATTATGCAACCCGTGAAATACATCTTCAGTTAGGTTGTTGGGTTGAAATATATGGGCATCTCTGCTAGTTTCTCCAGCCTTCTAATAAACAATAAATACATTTGAAAATAATATCACATAATTCTACTGCACCACTACACAGTATCCCCCTTCTTTTGCTGCAGATGATTTTGCAATGTACGTTAAGATTGCTCACATGAGAGCTTCTTTCTTAACTTCCTGAAACCACCCACTCAACACCTCTTTCTCACTTCCCGTTTTATTCAACTCAGGGCTTTGTCTGCTGGATAGTAGCATCCTGCTACTACTACATACTTTTTATTCAGCTCAGGGTTTTGTCTGCTGGATAGTAGCATCCTGCTACTACTCCATACTTTTTATTCAGCT
>JABFEB020000038.1:6665832-6678353 GCA_019775895.2 Stomatorhinus ivindoensis | reverse complement strand
GAACACGACCTCTGCAAAAACAGTGTAGGAGAATAGAACACGACCGCTGCGAAACAATGTAGGAGAATAGAACACGACCTCTGCAAAAACAGTGTAGGAGAATAGAACACGACCGCTGCGAAACAATGTAGGAGAATAGAACACGATCGTCGCAAAAAAAAAAAACATTTTTCACAAAAAATTCCACAGAAAGAGTAGGATTTATGGTTGGAGGTATAAAAAAATTAATTGATGATGAAAACAGACAATCCAAGTCTGGCTGGACTGACTAATTTTGTTTTATTTTACGGGGTCACATAAATGCTAATGCTGCTATTATTATCACTACTACTGCTACCTTTGCTACTACTTAGCTACCTGCCACTAACAATAGCTAAGAATAACAGCTGCATTAAAAACAACCAAACCAGCACAACAGAACAATATCAAGGGCAGTGGCTCTCAGCTTTGTGTTGCTGATAAAGTTTGGCCCTCAGGGAAAAAAAACATAACCATAACAAGAGTTCAGTTCAATTCAATTTATTTTTATATAGCGCCTTTCACGGGCTCCAGTGCTGACCTCACTAACTTTTCGTTAACTGGATTATTCAGAGTTGGGAACATTGGTGGTCAAAGCCATGCTTCATGAATCATTGTTCGTCTTCCTATCTAAATGGGAACCGTCCATTCATTTCTATGGTAAAAACTCTAACCCCAATCAGGACACCCTTAATCCCTACCCATTCTTAACCTTAACCATAAGTGACCAACCCAAATACAAGACCTTTGGCATTTTTACTTTTTTGGATGTATTGACAGATTTTAAAAAAACTGAGGTCATCCAAATGGGGACCTCAAAAGACGTCCCCAAAAGTAGGGAAATTTCAGGCTTTACTACACTTTGGGGACAATTTGGTCCTCAAACGTGATCTATACAAATCCACACACACACACACACATAAACACGTTTGGGTTTAAGTGTTGAAGACGTGTTAGAAAGCCACTGCTGTTCCAGAAATAAATAAAAAGGACAGAATTTTGGACAGAGTACCAAATTTGCAGAATGGTTACAGCAGAGGTGTGTGGAGTCATTAATTACGGTTTGAGTTCAACACTGTAGAGAAGAGTGGAGGAGGTGTTATGAGGAACCTTGAGGAACCTTGAGGCACCTTACTATACTTTTAGTCATTTTATCTGTTTACATTTTTGCTTCTGATTATTTCCTAACCATTGATCTGATGTTAAATCCACGATAAACTAAATTTCTTGCAATTTTTGACTTCATTATTTATTTTTACCCAGATAATACAATATATATATATATATATATATATATATATGTTTGTATTATACAGTGATTAAGTGGTGCATAAGTTGGAGGGACAGATCCTTAGGAAGAGACACACCTTCACCGTTTTGTTTAATCTTCACAGAACAGTATATTTTCAATAAAAACAATTCTATAGAGTCCCCTGGGATTTCTTTAGGGGGTAAAGCTGATCATTTCCTTCAGTTACTTAAATAGAAGGAAGTATTTAATTTGCATAAGAGGTATCATGGACTTTCACAGGATGGATAGAATGACCGGGTGTAACCAGGTGACCGGGTATCGGGTGACCGGGTATCTTGTGACCAGGTGACCGTGTGACCGGGTGACTGGGTATCGGGTATGACACAGTCACACATCACAGGCAATCAAGTGAGGCCAGTCCATTTAATGGCATGTTTTGGACTGCAAGTGGTAATGCAGACAACATGCGCGGAACAGGCAAATTCCACACAAAGAGCAAATCTCGCAAAATGCATTTCAAAGCCAAAGGTAATCATTTGTCTGCAGAGATTGCAACTGCGGTCAGCTGATTGGACACAACACTTTTGATGCAGCTAATTTTAGGTTTATAATGGAATAATATAGATTTGCCGTAAGATTTCTTGTGTGAGTGTGGGAGTCTGAAAGCATGAGTGTCACACCGGATGCATGAGAGCTGGCAGCCCAGTGTCTGTAGATAGCAAAGGAGAGTCTAAAACAGAAATTTGCTGTCTCCAAAATCAGCCCTTACACCAAGTCTCCAAGCATGTTTCCCACTCTCAATAGTCACGGAAACTACTGGCGTGAATCTCCTCCAGCACCACACAGATTCAGTGACCTTCTCTCACTACTTTGGAGGGATTTGATCCATCCTTGCACATTCCCTGGACAGCACTTGTGGGGTGTAATTCTCTAAGGGTTATTGCTAATATAAAAATTCATAAACAAAATAATAAATTAAAAATTAATATAATAATTGCTATTTATCGTTATAACCTTATTGCTCATGAGTCGCTCCATCTTTGGGTCTGCCTTTAGGATAATGAAAGTTGACTTTTCCATTTAAGATTAATTTTTATTAGCAACTTGAATCAAATTCCTTTGTAGACCTGTATAGTCATACGGCAGTATGTTCTCTGGGGACAATAAAAGCATATAAGGACTGGACTACAGTAGTGACATCAGACACCAATCCGATCCACCAGCCAAAAGTAGGTATACCCACCTACAGAGATCTGGCCTCAACCCCGGTCTGCATACCTCAGAGAGTGCCACCACCAAAACGCGGAGTTTACGAAGCTCCCTCGACAGCGGAGATGAAGATGGTCATCTTGCCGGAGAGAGAAGACGTTCCACGCGCCTATCCAGATGGGCCACCTCAATCTGGGACCCGAATGGCACCATGCAGCAGGTCCTATTACACAAAGACCCTATTAGCTCCCCGATGGTTTCGACTTGGCAGAGCTACTCCCAGAGAGAGCAGGAGGGCGTCATGCGTGTTTAGACTGAGCCGCTGTGAAGTGTTTTACGGTGGCTGGAGTGCCAATCCCGCCACCAAACTCCCGAAAAACATTTGCCTCATTATTTTGCAGCTACAGCAGAATGCGTGTGGAGTGACTACCCCAAGGAGTGTGACGATGCTGTGGTCTAGAATGGCCATCTGGCATTACAGGCATTTTCCCGGCTGGCCCATGGGTTTGGAAACTGGTAAAATTAATTGGGTGGCGGTGGGGGGGGGGTACGCAGCTTCCAGGTTAGGACCCGGAACCGCTGATCCTGCATTAGACAAGAGGGTATTGAAAATGGATGGATAGATGGCTGGATGGTGATGACTTGAATGAATGAAATCCATTTTGGATCAATGTTTTGCTTTTCCTATAGCTTCGTATATAAGTCTGTAACATGTATCACCATTTTGCTGTTTGGTTAAGCAACTTTTTACTTCACCATTTGATTGTTTCTCAGACCATCAGCTTTGAAGTTCATTGACCTACAGGTCTATGGCCTTTTCTGGTTCTTAATCCTGTTTAAATCCCTTCATGCTGAACATCTGGATTACCTGGTGTCCATCCATTCATCCATCCATCCATAACTGTTTATCCAGTACATGGTTGACAAATAAGTAATTTCAGTGGTTACCTTGACAAATTTCAGTTGATTTTTTAAATTCCGTAAATAATTTGATGCATTGATTGATACTGGATGTTGTTAGCGAGTCTGAACCTTAAGAAAGGAACCAAATGCATAGGCAGGTGAATGGCTAAAAAATCTGTTCTTGCTCCCAGGACTGTTTTTCAACAATGAAATTTGTTTTACTGTGTTTAGTTTTGTCCTACTTCTCAAGAATTATTGAGATATTTTTGACTCGGCTGTAGGCCCTGCAGTCTCAACTGTCTCCTCTTGCATGCCAGCACTGGAGGTTCCCAGCCACACGTCCTGGGTCACAGTCAGACATGAATCTAAGAGCTGAGAGATTAGAGCCCTCGCAAGCCTGTCCCAAATTGATTCTAAAAATAGGACATCAACCTTCCGCATACAGATATCGAATGAGTAGGTTCTCACTTGGAAGTGACATAGTTTTATTGTAATAATTTCTCTGGTTTATGTGAAACAGCTTTAGTGTTATTTTCAGTAAGACTTGATTGGAGTTCAGTTGTAATGTTTATAAGTACGTAGCAGTGGTGGTTCTAGACTATTTCAACTCGGGATGGGGGGGTAAACTGGGGTCAGTTGTTCTGGGGCAGATGCATTTAACTTTGAGTTCCTCCAAGTATTACTTACACTAGATTGGTGCCCACATTAAAACGCAAAGGGCAATTTTGAAAACCGATAAGTTCTTTATGCAACACTGTGCAGTTACATTTTATAGTTTTTACAAATATGTAACTCACTCTGATTTCTTGCTTAGACTGTCTTGCTTCCACAAGCGTGATGATTTTTTTCTCTTGTTAACTTGTCACTATTTTGTTGAGGCCAGGGCTTGAACCGGCAACCTTCCGATCACAGTCTCAGAGATTTTGTGAGATGGGAAGTTTTCTGGTCATTCCTTATAAAAGATTGAGTTCTTTGAGTGTTTTTTCCTGTTCTGAGTCATCCCACTCACTCCCTGGTGCTCAAAGGCATCCCGAATTGTTACCAGATAATGGTCTGCTACCCATATTATTTTTGTTACTGTATATTCTAGCACTAACTTGCTTTTTGTTTTTCTCCCCATACTGATTTCGTTAAGCAGGCCCCTCCCCGGTGCCAACATGCTCTATCCCAGCACCTTTTCCCTTCCCCAGTCAGATCCTGCTTGTCCAGTTTGGGCTTGACTGGATATGAGCGGCTCTTCACAGGGCACACTGGTGTTGGATAAAGACTGCCTCGCACTTGAGCTGAGGTGGATAGTCCAAGTCCAGAAAGTAAAAGTCCAGACCAAGGTTTTGTTTCAACCAACCAGTTGAGTCTCTGTAACTCTGACTCTTCATACTCGACTGGTTGGTCGAAACAAAACCTTGGTCTGGACTTTTACTTTCTGGACCTGAACTCTGCTCTGCTTATAACCGATGAAAAAGATTTCCCAAAAGCTGGGTGCTTGTGTGCCTTGTTTCATGCTGGCTGCAAATTAAGGGACCGGTATCTATACAGGAAAATTCATTGATAGGCAAGTTTCCAGTTTACAGTTTCCAGTGGGCCCAGTGGAACATGTCCTAGTAGCAGGGGAGGACTTTCCCCTCAGTGATTACAGAATGATGCCCTTCCCTATGTCACGGACCAAATAATTCAAATATATGAATGACGATTGTTTCTAGACTGAACAGTGACATATCCAGCTTTAGTGATTATTGAGGATGGGTTGCATCATGTAAAATCTAACATGCTTTAATATAAGCACTCCCACGGGAGTGTCTCATTATTTGCTGCTAAGCTTTGGTGAAATTACTATTAGCCAACCTATGTCACAGCAGAAAATATTTCAATATTTTGTACTAAGTATACATAAGTAGAAGTAAACATAGTTAATAAATTCTCTCTAGTATAATCAATTATACATTTACAGTTTGCAGTTTTGTTTGAACCGTGGATATTAGGTGCCCAAGGAACATTATGATTACAAAAATTTGGCAGGAGTCTGAGGTTTTCTTGGAACGCAGTCAACAAAAAGTGTTTTCAACCAATTTTAATGCCCCCATATTTACTCTTGTTATGGAAATAAATAGCAAGTGAACATAATTCAGAAAAAAACTACAGATTTTTATGTCATTTGTAATAACGTGCTACCCTAAAATGAGGTTCTCCAATAGGCAACCTGTGGGCCTAATGTGGTCCCCAGGAGTCAGATGTTTGGTCCGCGGGAAACGCGTCCCATTCGTCAGTGTAATCACGTTTTAGATAAGCGAGCCTTACCATCCAGTCACAGACCTTCTGCACTCTTCACTCTGAAGCGGCCGCTGAATGTTCAAGTAGCAGCGGGGTCTGACAAGAATGAGATTAGAACACGACCTCTGCAAAAACAGTGTAGGAGAATAGAACACGACCTCTGCAAAAACAGTGTAGGAGAATAGAACACGACCTCTGCAAAAACAGTGTAAGAGAATAGAACACGACCTCTGCAAAAACAGTGTAGGAGAATAGAACACGACCTCTGCAAAAACAATGTAGGAGAATAGAACACGACCGCTGCGAAACAATGTAGGAGAATAGAACACGACCGCTGCAAAAACAGTGTAGGAGAATTGAACACGACCGCTGCAAAAAAATGTAGGAGAATAGAACACGACCGCTGCAAAAACAATGTAGGGTCGACTGAAGACAGGCAGGTCAACTATTATTATTATTATTATTACTACTACTACTACTACAACTATCTCTGCTACTACAGAGTTACTACCACTAATAACCGCTAACAGTAATAGCTGCATAGAAAAAAAACTTAAACCTGCACAACACAAAAATATCAGGGCAGTGGCCCTCGGCTTTGTGTCGCTGATCGAATTTGGCTTTTGGAAAAGAATAATTGGGCAACCCTGCCCTGCAATATGTATAATTCCATATGTTGACTCTCTGGTGAATAATGAATAAATTATACATAACCTTGAGATTATTGAGGACAGGTTGCATCATGTAAAATAGGACATGTTTTCAGTTGAGGAATTAACATACTTGCTGGTGCCAAGGAGCTGTTGGGCATGAGGGGATCACTCTGTGTAAATGATTATGAAATATGCAAGGTAATCCCTGGAAGCAGTACTCTGATGGTGAATTTGTGAAGACGTGACTCTCAAAGCTATAGAAATCATGTGTCGGGCTTTTGCCGACATAAGTCTGACGAGAAATGCAGCTGCAGACAGGATTTCACATCTCGCCTATCTCCATGAGTCTGTTTTTTATTCATGAGTGCTTTGTGAGTAAGTGTATAGTGATTGATTGTATTGAATGGCAGGTATAGGACTACTTTACTGAATATGAGACCTCCAGTAGCTGAAGATCTGTTTACCTGCCCTGTCACAGCTTGATGCCGGGCATTTTTATACTTACGTCTTACCAGTAATCACATTTTTAATAAGAAATAGTATAATTGTTTATAATTGTGTTATATGTGGGGTAAACCACTAAGACTCCTCCCACTTTTAATAAAAAATTAAGTGGAATGTAATTTATATTAGCCCTCTTGGGACTGGATCTTGTCCTGGGAGGGCCCTTTATTGGTGGACCCAATTGATAAAGTAAGAATTTAAGGATGGACCCATGTATTCTGTGGTGAAATTATGTGTGAAATAGAGGGAAAGTACCCTGTAGACAGTCTGCTCTTCTGCCCTGGATGAAAAAGGGAATTCTTCTTTGAAATAAAGGATGTGGAATTTAGAATGGATCTAATTTTACCCTGCCTACATTACGTGTGTGTAGGTATCATGTGTGTTAATTTAAAGGAAATGTACATACCTTCAGCATTTTGAGAACTTAACCAAGACAAATAATATCATTCTGTTAGAGGAAGGAAAGTCCTTTGCACTGCTAAGTACACTACTATATGCAACAAGGATCTGATAGGTGGAGAAGAACATGGGCATTATCAAAAGAGTTTGCTAAGAGCCAAAAATTGGATAGTCTGAACTACAGGATTTTGTGTCTGGCTGGAGTACTGACTAGCTATGCTGCTGGCGAATAGCAAAATGACAGCTAAATGATCCATTTGCATTTGCATCCACTTCCAGTCCTGGCTACTTAATACAAGATGGTCATAGAGTTCATCATGCAAAATCGGTGAGCTTTTTACCCCCTGAACAGCATGAACCACAGCACATTGGAGTCTGTAGGCAGGAGAATCTTAAATTGCTGATTGTCAGAATAAAGCATATATATATATATATATATATACACACACACACCTGAGCCTTCCCCCCCCCCAAAAAAACAGTTCCCATAACGTTAGTGTGACGTGCTATTGCATCTACACCTGTTTACAACTGTTGAACGTAAGTGTGTATATATGCATATATATATGTGTGTGTGTGTGTGTGTTTGTGTGTGTGTTTGTGTGTATATCCATATATATCAGAACGTATGCTTTAGCAAAAAATTTAATGGGTTTGTTTGGGTTCAAATATTTGAAAATAAGGATGAGTATAAGTTTAAGTATAAGTATAAGCATAAGTATACATTAAGTAGAGTTTTATTGTCATCCCAACAATCTTTAAGTCCATCTCATGAAAAATGGGAGCAAAAACAAGAGTGTTGCGTTTATATTTTTGTTCAGTGTATATATATATATATATATAGTAATATAGTACAACAGGACTGAGGGCTCCACTAATCAGTGCATGTATTGTTCAGTAACAAGTTAACATTCTTCATATTGGCCAGATATAGAGACAGTACAGCACTGCCCCTATTGCTATCTTGGAAACGTTGTATCTCCAAGAAAGAGCTGAGTGTGACTGGAATGTATGAAAATCAGGGCTATAATGCAAATGCAGTTTTCAACTTGTCAAAGGCCCTTTACACCTTCAGAGTCCTTTTGCTTTTCAAGACACCTGTCAGCAGTCATAGGTCAAAGGTCAGCAATCATAGGTCAAAGGTCAGCAATCATAGGTCAAAGCTGAAACTACAAACGTCATTAATAAATGTGAGCAAAGTTCAAGAACGTTCAAACTCCACGGCTCTGGTAAAAGGCCGATCTAGTACAGGCTGACCATTTAATGGGTCTGTCTGGCCCTTCTCTAATTTTACCTATGAGCTCTTCTCCAGGCGTACGACCCGACACGCAGGATGTGCTCTTCGTCAAACAATGATATATTCGGATGGTCAAATGTTTGCTTTACCATGATTAGCTCTGTAAACTCTGTATGGGTCCCTCATGTCAATCAATTTCTTATTTTATTTATTTATTTATTTATTTATTGTTGGCACATGCAAAATATTGCAGTGGCTGAGCTGACCGAAGAGGAGGGACAGATGAAGGAAAAAGAGAGAGAGAAAAAAAGAAAAGGAGGAGAAAGTTGGAGAAATAAGTTAAGAAGGATAGGAGTAAAGTAGGTGGCACATAACAGGCCGCCTTTGCTGCACATGTAAAGAAGAGAGAAAAAAGGCCAAAGATCAACAGCATTTGAAGGAAACACTAAAATGGATAAATACACGAGTCCCAAGTCATTTATCAAGGACCATAGTCCCTTGTCCCATTTCATCTTTCTCAACAAAACCCATCTGGGCTGGAGATGACAGGTGGATTGTTCCTCCCCTTTGCCCTCTGGTAAGTAGATCTTCAGAAGGTCATGGGTCCCAGGCTCGTCCTAGGAGGAGTGCCAGCGAATAAATCAGGAGAACAGCACTGCAGGTGCAGTTATTGGGGTGCAATGAATCGTTGCTGAACTTGTTGAATTTTGTACTGAAGGTATGAAAAGAATTGCAGTTAAAAGCTGTATGTGATCATTAAATACAGTGTACAGGAAAGACCAGAAACGTGTTCAGTTCTCTGGAATAATTGTTGATGAAGGGGAGGAAACGGGTTAAAAAAGGATTTTTAAGGCCTGACGCAACTGAGACACGGATTGTGTTTGGGAGGGAGAATGTGCCGGAAAAAAATATTTTAAAAAGTACTTTCGATAGGATCTACAACGTTGCTGAGTTTTTCAACCTCAGTAGTGTGCTATGGGTATCTGGAACGCAACCACCGAAAAAACCAATGGTATAAGACGGCTCATTGGTGAGGCAGGTGGTAGGAATCTACTATTACTAATTGTGCAAATCAACAGATGGTCTGCAGTTAGTCAGCTGACATTCCTGTGTAACGGTGGTGCTGGAAAAACTGAGAAAAAATATGTTATGTGACACACCTTAACACAGATGTGGTATGACAGGCAATGTCTTTATAGAGTTCCATTGTTTGTCAGCAAAAAAAAAAAAAAACTGCATTTGTGGTGGGTTGGGAATGAAAGGATTGGATCGGAAGCCTGGAAAGACCCTGTGTAGTCTGAAGAATCCTACATCCTGTTGCTGCATATATACAAAAAGGGAGTATGGGAAAATACATTAGTGCAAGTAACCATCATGGTATATGTCGACGCTGCAAGCTGGGGGTGTTGTCATAGTAACAGGTATACTTATGGCAGTTATACATACATCTGTAAATTTCGGCTACACGATTAATCATTTTTAGATTCGATTAGATTTGGTTAGACTAGATTCAGGTGGATTCAACCTTGTCATTAAGCAAAGTACAAATAAAGACAAAAAAATGCAGTTTGCAGTTTGAAAGTGCAAAACAGTGCAAAAATGCTAAAAACAGTTATACAATATATACACATGAGATAAATAGGTAAATGGAAAATATACACTTATACATGATGTCGTTGTCACTCCCACCAGGTGACACACACAGACACACCTACACACACAGACATACACACACACCTACACACAGACACACACACAGGTTTGTAATCCCAACATGATGACCCTAACCCCCCCTAGCCATAACCTTAACCATAAGTAACCAAACAAAACATGAGACATTTTTAGTTTTTTCTGAAAAATGGTCCCCACAGCATCAAAGTAGCAGGCGTTTATCACATTTGGTCCCCATAATGTAATATAAACCTAATCTACACACACACACACATGTATGTATGTATGCAAATGCATGCATGCATGTGTATGTTTTGGAGGTGTTCAGCAGGGAGAGTGCAGCAGGGTAGAAGCTGTTCCTCTGCCTGCTGGTGTCAGAGTGCAGGCCTCAGTACCTTTTCAGGCATTGCTTACGCTGGAGGCCGTTGATCTACGGGGGCTGGGTGCCAACGACATACTGGGCAGTTTTCCCCACCTGCAGGGTCTTCCAGTTGGAGATGGAGTGACTTTCATACACACCGTGATACAGCTCAAGATGCTCTCCGGGGAACATGGGTAAAAACCGGGCGGGATCTGAGATGACAGGATTTCGTCAGTCTCCCCAGGGAATAAACATGCTGTGGAGGAGTTAATAGACCCAGAGAAGTCCTCAGAGATGTACAATCCCAGGAGCTGGAAGCTGAAGATGCTCCACCTCAGTCCCATTGATATGAATGAGGAGGTGTCTGCAGCCTCTCGCTTTCCTGAAGTCCACAATGAGCTCCTTAGACTTCCTGATGTTGAGGGCCATGTTGTTCTCAGCACACGTTGCAGCCAGGTGTTGGACCTCCTCCCTGCAGGCCCTCTCTCCTTTCTCAGTGACCAGGCCCACTATTGTGCATCAGGATCAGTCCCAGTCCCTGTCCTGCCCCTTCTGTATGTCTGTTCCCCGTTTGGCCAGCAGGTGTTGCTGCCCATCTTGTGATCCTTTACTCCCAGTGTCTCCCTGTTCCCTTGGTCACTGTGGGGTGTAACGGACTAAGCAGTCAGCCATTCATCCCAATTTCTGTTTTGCTGTGGATTAATTTAACATTTATGTTATTTTGTGTTTTCTTGGTGTATTTCTGTTACAGTTCTTGTTTGGTTTCACTTGGTGTTTGAAGGTTCTGTATCAGTTCATTGGCCTACTCCTTGTTGCCCCTAGTTGCTTGTCTGTAATAGCCCACACCTACTCCTTGTTGCCCCTTGTTGCTTGTCTGTAATAGCCCACACCTACCCCTTCTTATCCTTGCCTTGTGTCCTCAGTCAGTCATTGTGGTTGTTACTCTGTGTTAGTTCCTGTATTTTTAGTGTATTGCTCCCTTCTTGCTCCCCACATGTCTTCTTAGTTGCAGTTTCAGTGTTATTTACTTTGTGGATAATGATAGTTTACTTTTTGTTCTTGCCTACTTCTTTTGGCCCCTCGTAGTCCCTTTGTTTGCTGGTTCTTGATTCATACCCATATTCGAACACGTTCTAGGGCAGCACGATTAATCATTATTAAACCATGATCCTGATTCATACCCATTAGGGCTGCACGATTAATTGATTTCAAATCGAAATCGCGATTTGAAACAAACGCGATTAGCAAGTTGCAAAAATCGCGATTTAGGGTATACATTATACATTATGTCGGACCCAGGGTTTAAAACTGCTGTAAGAATAGTTTTACAAATTCATGCCGTGGTCCCTGTGTGACAGTCATGCTCACCAATCAGAAATGGCTCAAGAAGGCGTATAGGCGCACAAACCGCAAACGCGTGAAACCCAAGGAAAATGTTACATTTGCGGTGCGGAGAAAAACTGATTCCGCTACGGAGCTATAAGTGAATTGCCTTCCTATTTCATGGTCTGAGATTGTTTCAGAAAGGTCCTATCATCAACAGAACCTGTTTTTAAACACCAGCTGCAAGATACTTCAGCCTATCATACCTTTGGTTTTTGTTAATAGGCAATAGCATTAGTATACCGCTAACCCATCATAACAACGTGTTTATGTCACATGTTTTTGTGCTTATTAAATTTAAGTGTTTTCAAAGATCAATCCCACAACAGTAATAAAATAAAAGTCTTGCTTTAACATAAATACTAAAAGAATAGATCGCTTTAATCGCTATTACAGTTGGTATGGGCACGCCGTCTTATTTAGAAATCATACAAAAAGAGATGCATATAATGTTTAATGAATAGTTTTGTATTTGTCCGAGTAACAAAGCAAAGGAAAGATAATCTGCTTCGGTCGAAAACTGCATTATACTTCTCATTCAAAATAAAATGCAGGGTTGGCAACTTTGGTCAGCTGCATGGAGTGTGATTTTCTTTTCTCTGTTCTGCACACACATTTACATGTATGTAAGTTTTATTACCTTGTAAATAGTCTAGGGTTTGC
>JABFEB020000038.1:6652605-6665732 GCA_019775895.2 Stomatorhinus ivindoensis | reverse complement strand
TTCTTGAACAGAACATGGTAACACAAATGAAGTTGCTGGTGAAATTAGTATTTTACAGCAGTATATACCTAGAAAGGAATTTCCCCATGGGGATAAATAAAGGATTGATTATTGATTATTATTATTATTATTATTAGAAAGACTGACTGGGTCAATTGACCCAGTCAGTCTTTCTAGTGTTAAACCACGACCCTGATTCATACCCCTATATGGTCTCATTCTTAGATGACACCCATCCTGCGGTGTTTGCATCAGCAGGAAGATCAGTTGCATGAAACCAAGCGGTCCCTTTTTCTCCATAAGCTGTATCAACAAATGACAGGACTGCGTTACACCATGTGACAGGAAAAGGGAGGGTGGAATGATGAGGAAAATGAAAGATCAGTATGTGAACTGGTACTTTGAGACCTCTTGTAAATGGTGAATGAGCCGACAAAATCCATTTTCAGTTTGATGCAGGGGTGGGCAATCTTATCTGCAAAGTGCCAGCGTGTATGAAGGTTTTTGGGATAATCTTAAGGTCAGTTGCTCAAACCCAGTTGTGAGGACCCTTCAGCCAATCAGTCCTCCAATTAGTAATCTAATTAGGGAGTTAGTTTGAAAACCCACATATGCAACAGCACTTTCTGGATGTGACTGCCTAGTCCAGTCCCTAGATCTCAACACAACTGAATATCTGTGTGATGAGCTAGCATGCCAACTCCATATAACTATGAGAAACAATGGAGTCGACGTGGGCCGGTACTCCTCTGGAACTCTTTGGTTACCTTGTTCAGTTTATACCCTGACAAAGACACTTGTGGAGATGCTATGTTTTTAGTATCCGGAAAAGTATAGGTTATTAAGGCATGAACTGGATTAACTGTGTCTTCCAAATCAAATAACAAATAACATATGGTGTAAACCTAAAAAAATGCATAATATTGTACAATCTATCAAACAAATGTTTCTCCTAGATATTACTGTGTTGGAGTAGTGTGCTTGTAAGCAACACTGGCAGAAACACATGATGACTCACCAGAAACACAAACAAACATCTACAGACTACTAACATTGCAACAAAACTAGACTGGAAACAGACGAGAAGCTACAGTATAGTTTAAGATGGGAAACAATATCCAAGTGCTAATAAACCATGTGTTACTTATGCAGAATTTCTATATACACACCGCAATTGCCTGTACATGTTTTTATAATGGGATGTCGTCTAAGGATAAGACGACACAAAACTTCAGAGACGACAAACTTTCCTTGTATAACAAAAACAAGTACAACAATAACAGCAGTGCATTTTCCATAGACATGGGGCCAGGAAGTCGAGCCAGGATGCTCAGAACACACCCTGGATTTGATGCTAGTCCTTCAAAAACTACACACAAAGGACATCTTAGAGGCATTAGTCCATGGACTTTGGACTGCCAAGTACCTAGTAAAAACCCACATGGACATCGGGAATGCAGGCGAACCTCACGTCGAACCCAAACCCCGGAGGCGTTGGGCTATTACATACTGCTTCTCACTTACACCCTGCATTTTAATGACATTTTGTGTACATGAACCAGAAGTTTTATGCATTTTGGACTTTGAAAAACACATTCAGTTTTAGTGTATGATGGGGGAAGTCTTGTTTGTTTGATATGATCTGAGAGCTTGGATTAATTTGCAAATTGTGTTTTTTTTATTGAAAGTGTAATAAGGACTACTAAAAGATTACATTTTAGTATTATTCTATGTTCTGAAATATTTCATTGATGATAAATAATATTAGGTAAAAAACATATATTTCATAGCCATTTTCAATATAGGTCTACTGCTGTAACCAGCAATATTAACACAGTTAAGTAAGACAAATGAAGAAGAATGCAATCAAATTAAAGCTATACTTCATGGTACATAAGCCGGAATGGAAAACATGATCTGAGAAAAAAATGCAAAGTTTTAAAACTATTTTTCATTCTGTTTAATGTTGTGTCGAATCTGGAATGAGCTCATTTCAACACGCAAATATACCATCCGCCAGCAGAGGGCGCAAAAACATGCCATTTCCTTTTGTAAAATAACAATGTAATACGCTACGATAACTTCAAAAAAGGCCTAAATCCACGCCCCTGGCCACAGCGACCCAACGTAAGATATAGCGGACTGAGAGGTTCGTTAAAACCGATTAAAATCTTTCGTTACAAATGTTCATAATCAATACGAAAATAGGTAGTTTTCTCCAACGGTAAGTAAAAGCAGTGAAATCAAAATGGGGAAACAAGTACGCATTGTTTAACTGGAATTTAATATTGTAATAACTTTCAGGATATTATTGTGTGGTTATTCTACTAAATAATTTCCATTTACCACTAAGTCATTAGGCTTATTTAATATGATATTTTCAGATAGAAAATCAGTTATTTTCCGCCACTGACTGGTTTATGTAGCGTTTTCATTTAGGCAATATCTTATTATTGCTAGCTAATCTACATGGTACATACATGATAATAATGGACACTATCAAAAGTAAAGATCTACATATTCAGAATGTATTCATTTTCATCTTAGAATATTTTATATTTTCAAAGTTCAAATTGTAAATGAGTACAAGTATCGACGTTTATGTGTTCTGTCTAATTCTCTCGAATCAATCTTTACGTTCGCAGTCATAAATTAAGCTGATTTGCGGATAATTTTATATTTTCATGCGTCTGACCACCCATTTTCAGTAATTGCTTCTCCAGTCAGGGTTCACGGTGATCGAGAGCAATATCCTGAGAAATATGACACGCAAGGTGGAGTACAGTATTGCAGGGCACACACACTTACAAATTTGGAGATACGAAAGGCAAACCTTTGATTTGTGAAACGAAACTTGAGTACTCGTTAGAAATAATAATAATCAACAAGCAAGCAAACAAACAAATAAATAAAAACATTCACGCTAACAGGGGCGAAACCTGCGTACGGCGTTAGGGGAATTAACCCGGGCGCGCGCTACACCCCTCGGCTCCGTTCGGAACTGAGACAATAACGATCATCCGAAACTGGCCGCTTCTCAACACATCCAGCATTTTAAATTATGCGGGCAGAATTTACCGTGCAAATTAAGCTCGAGAAAACTATACGGCCATTGCTTGTTTTTATTATTGAATTGTGTCGGTTCATTTCCACTGTTACAGAATTAAAGATAAACAATAAGAAAATGCATTTAGTCCACCATATTAATATCGTTACAGCGTGCATACCATGAGTCTAAGAAACGTGGATCTAATGATAAAACACTTTTAAAAAATAAAATGTGCGATGTTCACACTGAGAACAAATATGTCTAGAAATAACATTAGGTACAGCTTTAAGTCTGACTCCTGCAGTCTAGACTTCAGACGGGCACACACACCTGTCACTGTCTAGACAGAGGTAATGGTGATGATGATAGTGGAGAGGAGGTGCAGGGGCAACACAAAACCGTATCCTCAGTTGCTCTCATTCAGTGTCTGTCACGGTCTTCTATAAAGATATTGGACAATATAACCGTTCGCTATCACCTTTCCCAACCTGATTGGTTAGATAAACTGTCAGTATTTATTTAAGTTGGCCTGAGGTCAGCTCGGGTCGTTGTCTTAAAAAATAAATAAATGAGAAAATAGAAATGCGTAGAAAGTAAAATGCTCCGAGGCAATCTAGCTTGATGGTATTAAAATGATAGGCAGCCACCTCCTCCAATATGAGCCGGAAAATAATTCTGGTTGGTTAACTGACAACATTTCCACCCAATGTCTGGCATGAGTAAATGATAGACACATTTAATTGTCAATGAATTGCCTTTCTAAAAGAAGACGGGACATAAAGACTTTCGGGAGTTTTCGTCAACATAATTTAATGTTGTGGACCCTAATACTATATATAGTGCGCATATAATACATTTGGTATATACACATATTCACATAAACCATACTGAATACGTATTATTTCAGTTGTGTAGAAATGACGCACATACAATGTAAGATGTAAGTACATGCATATAGACATATATGCAGAAATATGTATATATGTCATGTGCGAAGTGTTGAAGACACGTAGCATGTACATATGCTGTTGTGCATGACTGTATGGATGTGACTGTACCACAGCGCCGGACACTGCACAGAATCGCTGAAAATCGATTACAACAATGCCATCGCAAGCCAGCAAATCCTCTAGCTGAAATGCGTGAGTCTTCCACCGTAGATTTAATTCAGAAACTGTATACCTTCTCTCTCCATGTTGGATCAAATTGCTTCACTTTATTTGCTACAAATTCTATTTCTGTATCAGAGCCGTAATGGAGTCACTTTCAGTGCTCCTCAGTGCTGTGAAATGTGGGTGTGCAATGTAATGATTGGGTCATTGTAATGTTAAACGATTTATTCCCCAACCTACGCGCTTGGAGAGAGTATTTTCTGTTCCAATCGTCAATGAAAAGGCGTGACTATCCGAAATATTCGACGAATAGTGGAAAACGGGCGGGAACTGGAGGTACTGGTTGAGGTCTTTTGCCTAGGTAGGCTGCAGCGTGTGTTTATTGATGAGATGAAAGAAGATGGAAGTGAGAAATGAAACAAAGTAAAAAAATATATTAAAAAACTCATACTCTTGCCTGGTGAAAAACGGGGAAGGAGTGACGGGCAATCGCAACAACAGCACGAAAACAAGTTTAGAGTAAAAGGTAAGATATCAGAAAAGCAATGGGAGGGGGCGGGTGTTGATACTGTCTACGCTATTTATAAGAACAGAAATGCCTGTTATTCTATAGAAATGGTTTATGAAAGTTTTTCGGTCAGCAAACTAAAACAAATAGAATTTAATAATAACAACGCTCTTAGATTTAACAAGTCATATTTTACTTTATGATATAGCTTATTGTTTGTTGCATCCTGCATAGTTTTGACATTATTTATAATTACTTGATGATATAATACGTTAAATATCGATTATAATTTCAGCAGTCTCTTAGGCACCAGTTGTTGAATGCGACAGGTAGTCATGTGGTTAATTTGGCAAACATTTTTATACGTCATTAGAATTAAACATTACCTATGTATTGTAAGTGGACCAACAATTGTCATTTTAACGCTTTCACGTGTGGCTAGAAGAAAAGACAATGGATGCTTTACTCAATTGACAGTATGAAAAGTGCGATTTAAGTTGCCTATAGGAAGTCTGAGACTGTCTGAAATCAAGATTATACCACCCACCCCACCCCCAACAGCCGCCCCAGTCGGCGGTTTACTGAGGTGAACCAAGATGATTTAATACACACCATGATTACCTTCATATGCGACAATTGTTGAACATATCGGGACTAATTTAATTACTTTACCTACTCATGTGCAACCACTTTTTGTCCCAGTTGTAAAAAATCGTTGTACACATTGTCAGCGTCGTAAAACAATTGCTAAAACTTCCTTACATTACATAAGGATATAAGCGCAGCGACTAAAAAACTGGTTATATCAAATGGAAACTTTTCCCCTAAAATAATAATAAAAATTGTTTGTTCCGCGCAAACTTGTAACGAAACGGGCGGTACTACTGAACAAATGCGGTGTATGTGGTGAAACTGGAGATCTCTACATATTTTATAAACATCCAAGTCTACAGGTCTCTTTTTAAAATGTCTTAAAATTTTATGGCCGCTGTACGGGTTGGTTTTTCGGTGCCGTGTTTTAACAAACAAATCCCCTTTTTACTATAAAGTTGACCAAGTTGCGAAATTCCAGCCCTGGCAATACAAATTAGAAGAGTTGGTTGTATCATAGGTAGTTTAATCCACCACTGAAGGTCACGTATTTTCCCGAGTGATACGGATGAATTGGCGATGTGAAGGAAAATCACGAAGCCTAAGCGTCTGGATTTTGAGGGCGAAATATGGCAGAGAGTCAGACACCGTGCGGCGATCACCCTGGTGTTTAATGTCATTCTGGCCTGCGACGTAGTTCAGCCCAAAAGATGCTGCTACCTTTTTGTATTGGTGGAGATCAGTCTAACAAATGAGGCGATGGCGATCTGAAAAAGTGATATATACAAAAAGGTCATAAACCGAAAATAAAAAATATTATACAACGCGTGCAGTGCACTTTTATTCTTTGTCATACATTAATACCGGTCATTAAAGGAATATAGCGTTTGGACCTACCGCTTTTTCCTTTTCGGACACTGTTATTCTTTGCTAAGAAATGCAATACATTACTTGTGAATGCAGGAATGCAAAAAAAAAAAATCGTCGTTAACCCTTTTGAGCTTCATTTTCACTTTACGTTATAGATGATGTGGAAAAATACGTTCGTTTCACCTTGGAACAGTGTTAAAGGAATTTAATAAGTTTCTGGCAGGTCACGCATTCTTGATTCTTGCCCAGCTTCGTTCATTTGCAACTAAACTCTCACACAATTTAACCTATTCCAAACTCAAGAACTCAGACCGACAAAACATGGACATATTTTTAAATGCAGTCATGTATAGTGAATAATTCGGCTGGTTTGGAGATATCGGCTTTTCTGGCAGTGTTGATAGCTGCTTATCTTAAACGTTACAAGTAAAGTGAGCTCCTGTGATGACATTGCTTTCTCGTTAATTTAACCATACATCGTGCTTCATCTACTGAAATCAATCACATTATAAGTACAGTGTCAAATTTAACTTTATTGGCCTGCGTACGTTACTTTCATAACTGCTATTGTCGGTAGTCCTTTTTGTTGTTTGTCTAATGTTTATTTTTTATATATGTGTATATATAAAGGGGAATATTGTGACTTCTTAAGTTAAATTGTCTAGTACATGAAGTTGAACGGAGGTTACGTGACACGCGTTGCTATACACCGATAACAGAAGAAACGTATATAGGCCTGTCAAACTATTTCATATGACATATGGAAATATCAAGGTGTGTTGTTTTAAAACGTTTTACAGCGTGGAACTGATTGCATATATATAGGCCTGTACAGTATATCTACAAAAAAACTCTGCTCAGAAATGTGTATTTATATTATTTTTGTCTCCTGCCCCTAGTATAAACGGTAAGAAATGCCTTAACGCGGAACGCAGACCTATGGATACGTCCAATAACATGGGTAAAATAGGAATCGATGTGTTTTTAAAAGTTTAATTATTATCACCGAAGCACCGCTGAAAACACGTTTTGTTTAGGACCTGGACCCAGATTTTCGCTGCCTATTACATTAGATGCATTAAATTTTAAGGCGATACTGACTTACGCGGTAAATGCGCTTTACCTTATGCATCACTGCTTTTAAAACTATAAACCGCGTTATGAACTTTTTTCCCTCTTTTTGTATTTTAAAATTGCAAACTTGAACATGTTTGAATGATAAATCAACATCACTACACATATTTTGTCATGTGAAGTTGTAATGACCGAAAAGTGTGGAGTTGTAAAAGCCCTTATATATAGGCCTATACTTGTATATAAACTTCGACGTTGTCCGATCTAAATTGTTCTTATCAAGCACGTAATATTGAATGAGGCATTTTCCCATTCATTTTTAAAACATACAGAGAACGGTTTTGCATTAATTGTGCCAGTTAAATACACACCCCTAATGGCTGACCTTAATTTAATTACCAACTGGGTATTTTATTTAGCCTGTTTGGGAGGAGATAGAATGAACAATCACAAACAAGTACGAAAGCCACTGAGACCATCTTTGTACGTGTTTATCTTCCACAGTAAAGAAATGTTTGCCAATGTTATATTAAAATAGGGTATTATGAATTAAGCCTTTGAAACTTGAATGTAACATCTCAAATTTAAAAACTTGAGCAACAGACGACTAATGCTGGATCGTTTCTGCCCTGAAATATGTGCTGTCATTTCAGTATTACTAATTGTATATATAAACCGTATTTTAGAATATGACATAACAGAAGAATGAAAAATAACAAAGACCAAACACAAGAAATAATTAAACTTGGTATTATGGTAGGGCCGATGAATGGTTACTTTAGACGTAGATAAAAGGCACCTTTTCATAGCCTAGCATTAATCCCAAGGTTAACTATTTGTTACCCAACGTTTCCTCATCTACACTGTATAACTATTATTAATAACCTATTAATGAATATTACATTACTGCCAAACAGAATGTCATGTTTAAATCTTTATATTATTTATGGTATTTTGCAAAAAAAGTTGGGATTTTTTTTCCCAGAGTCAGTTTTCTATATGATGAATTTGGAAATATGATAATTAATCATATAAACAGCATTGCTCGTTTAGGCTTGTCCCATAACATACGAACTTGAGAGCAGAGTTTAGGAGCTAAGTTTTTATTTTTTCTTGTTTAATTCTTTGCAGACATTGGGCCTATTTTCCATATTAAGACTCTAATTTAAAATCATACAAGCCAAATTATAAAACATCGCAGTGTACCAAGCTGTTTTAAGCAAATAATAATCTGTAACATTTTAATAATATTTAACAATATAATTTTACGGGTTGTTTAGCAAATAGTTTATAGCAATCTTAATTTTAAGTTTTTATATTAAACATAAGGAGTAGAAACTATTAGATGTCAAAATGCAACCTATAATTTTACTGAGGAAAATTTTTGTTTATTGATTACATTTTTTTTTTTGTTTGATATACTTTATTGATCCCAGTTGGAAATTAATATGCATACAGCAGTAAGGAACATAAAGTGTACAGCCTGAAACACGAAAGTGCTCACGACCAAGTTTAGAAGACAAAGAAGCTTGATGTTGTACAAAAATGAATAAACAAAGATAAATAGATTGCATTTTGTCATTGTGATGTGCACAGTGATGTGATAATGCAGCTTGTCTGTTTTAAAATGTGTTATGGCCTGGGGTGGGGGGGGGTAACTGTATTAGAAAAATGTGATACATTTTAGCAGTTTAGGGTTTAATAGCAAAAAAAAAAATTTGATACATTTTTAATTGATTGCAGGATCAATATAGTGAAACAAACCAGTGTCATCAATATCCCAGAATCTTCTGCCATTATGCTGATTACGGGTTTTCTAGCTTTGTTCCTGGCCGTGTGTTTAGACATCTGATGGACTTGAACTCCTTTCTGTTTTGCATTTAAAAATGTTTCTTGTTGTGTGTATGCAACATAAAATTGTTTATCTATTATGCACATGTCATGCATAAATTGAGCTAAATATTTAAACTGAGATGCAAAAGAATCCATTACAGCAATGTCGTGTCAATTTTTTTTTGGAAAGCTTAGATTTCCCCAAGGTAAATGGCAAGTTATTTCTCACCTGCATTATTATTATTATTATTATTATTATTATTTGTAGCTTATCCCTATTTTCACTTCTTTGTACATATTGTACAATTGTGTATTATACCTGCACTCGTATGCAAATTTGCCAAAAGCTTGGTAAAATGGCTTATTTTGATATTCCTTGTGTATAATGCATATGCTAGGTTTTCTCAGTGTTTGTGATGTGTAAAACATGTGATTTCTATTTAATTATCCAGTGATGATTGTCTAAAGACAAAGAATGGATTTTGTGGTGTGCACTGTTCCCTTGCATGTTTTGCATTAATTATATGTGCTTATAGTGGTTCCACCTATCAGCCATGGTATCGGCGCACATGGCTGCTTTAGCCGCTTCCCCTGGTCGCCACAATACACACCCCGTACCTCTGACCCGTTTGGCCCAGGATGCCGCACTGGAGCCTGAGTTGCTGCCGCCCAGTGGGCAGCCTGCAATGGCCACAATATAATTTGCATATTGGGGAAGTGTGGTACATAAGGTATCGTGCCAAAATTTTAATAGAAAAAATTAATACAAAACGATAAAAAGCTTTTTTTTTAAAAAAAAAAAGCTTTAGTAGAGATATGTATTAAAAATACCATTAAGGATGTACAATGAGTTGTGGGATAATGCAAAACACATTGCAATATAACATTTCTATAAAAATACAGTTAAAAAATAGTGCAAATGTTAATTGCTTTAGAGATAAACTGTGCAATCAACAATCCTTATATAAAAAGGAAATTAATTCATTTATGAGAATTTTTAACTGTCTTTTTTCTGTAATAATTGAGGGATCAAATAAAGATGAACAAAACTTGAATAGTCTTGTCTCCTATATTATCCTGTTTCAATGAATACATCTGGTACTCAGTGCCATAATGCTGCTCGATGCATACAAGTACATTTCTGCCATTGTTTCATTGTTCCCCAAAACATACCTGAATTTCTGATCAGGCAATGCTCCTGCTTTCTTTGGCTGTCTCCCTTGGGGGGAGGGGGAGCCATTTTTGTGACCTGTGTTATGTAGTTCAGGAAGTACACAGATTAAGGCAGATGCGTCCTGGTGAGGATGCAAGATGAATTAGGTGGGACTATTAGGGCTGATGTGTTTAGCTTGGAGGACGTACAGAGGGAATGGCATCTCTGAAGTCTTGGTCCTGGTTTTGTGGAGCCTTCTGGGTTGCAGCACTTCAGACTTGCAGTATATTGTCGTGTCCTTTATATTTTCAACATTTTCATTCATTTGTTCATCTTTTATACTGATTGTCTTGGACAAATCAACAGTTACGAAACTTAGTCTTGTTTTATTATATTCCACAAAGGGGAAAAATACCAGAACAAAACAAAAGAGGAAATATTAACCAGATGTTACAATTAGAAACTGTGCTTTATAATAGGGCTTATGTCATATAGAGCACAGTAATGTTCCCCGCATTTCTCAAAGGGTACTGTTGTTTTTAAATTAAGCGTTACGTGTTTCTGTCTATGCAGAGTTAGCATCATCTCTCGTGTTCATGCCAGTTTTTATTTCTCGGTCATTTATCTTACATGTACTTTACCTAAAATGCTGAGGATTCCCTCTCTTTTATCAATGTGTGTTTGCTCGAGTGATCTTGAATGGCTTCCTATCCTGGATTCATCTTGCTTTACAGTCTCTGTTTTCTGAGATGCACTGTATCTGTACTGTAATAATTGTATGAGAGGTTATTGTACAGTAAGTAACAGAATGAATGGATGTTCTCAGGTTTGAGGTGATCATGTTGCATTACTGCCAAATCACCTCAAGATCTGTGTCAAAATGTGTTGCCTTTTTGTACATATACATGCTTCCACATATCGCTTGTCAGGCAAGTGTTTCCGTGAAAAGACTTACAAAAATTTGAGATCTGGTTCATAAATCAATAGCTAAGACATCTCTAGGTAAGTTGACACACCTTTAAAACAAAATGAGAGATATGGTAACAAGTTTGTAGTTACATGATGAACTGTCATGCTCATTAAGTATACACATACAATGATTCCTGCACTTAGAAATTGATACTCTATTGTAAAATGCCCCATATATACCTAATATATAGCTGTGCGTACAAAAGTCTGTTTCTTTTTTAGAATTGACTTTCCTGACAGGTACTACGGTAATCTATAAATACCTTTTATATTGTTGGTCTTGAATCAACTTTCCGTAAGTATGCCACATGTGGCTGTAGTCTTACATCATCCGTGAATACAAACATTTGTTTTTACCAAGTCAGATTATTTATTTTACCATAGCTCTGGTAATAATTTACATATCTGCATAATACATTCATGCACACAAAAACAGGGTGAATAAATCATCATTTTATGTTCCTTGAGCTTGTTGTGAGTTGGATTTTTTTTTCTTTCATTTAAGGATGTAATATTGGGTTTGTTCATTCCAAGGTGACAATTTCCCCTTGTATGGGCAGAATTTTTACAGACAATTTACTCTCAAATGACTTTTACCCTCGTTGCTCACTTTGAAGGTTGCAAAATCATGCAGTCATTGTGTAATTTTCTCATCCTATCATCCTGAAAATGGACAAGCTGATCCAGTTTCTTTTCTTTTGGAGCCGTCTCCTCTGACTTACGAAAATCTTGGACATCTAACTTTCATCCAGAAGAACAACGATTAAGAACCAGTGCTTTAGTGTAGCAGCATAGTATTTAATTCTATGTCATGACTATACTAGCTTGAGACTGAATTCCAAAAAATATAAACAAAATGTGCAGGCAGAATAGATGTGCACCCCCCCCCCCCCCACGTCATTTTGATTATCTTTGGAGTAGCCTTTGCCTTTAACTCAGTACACTAAACCCAGTGTCACAACATGTTTGTATATGACTTATATAGTTAGCATCTGTTTTCTGGCCAAAAAACCCACAGTGAATTGGGCAGATGTATGTAAAGGCATTTGACTTCAATAGAATGTGTTGTAGTGATGTGGCTGATTGGCTTTTTGTATCTGACTGCACAGAATAATTATACCATGTCTTAAGTTCCATGAGCACATATGAAGTGATCCAGTTCACATTATGGACCAAGCACGAGGAATTTACAGTGAACACTGTGAAAAGAGGAGCACAAGATGCAGAAGATTTTAAATATTCCTGCTGGCCATGTCACTACGTGTTTTTTTTTTTTTATTTTTAAAACCAAACTCTGCTAGTTAGATTTAAACATTTTTACATATTTTAAAGATGTGAATATTGAATGTAATGGCCGTTGCATTTTTGACTTTTGCTTTTAAAGGCGAGCAAGCCGTGATCGTGGCCCTTTAAATCGTGGTAGCATTCGGTATACAGGCTGTGTAGGGCGATGTCTCTCCACTGTGGCGTACAGCCCTGATGTGGAAGTTCCTAATAATATCAGCCCAAATGTGCCCAGCATGGGTGGGGCTAGCTGACAGCTCCCACTGCGGCAATTAAAAAGCAAGCCGCCCACGACAGCTGTTTAAAGTAGTCGCATATATATTTTTTTTTCTTCCCTGTTTGTTCACCTGACCTGGTGCTAGTGCAGTCAGTTATTTATGCTCTTACATTACCAAACTGAACTATTACGCACCAAAGGTACAAGTTACACAAATACATATGGAATATTTGAATATATTGCACGGTATTTATAACAATACCTGCATTAAAACACGGTATCTTACTATGCGTCAGAAGCTGCAACTCGTTGAATAACATACACCTGAATCCCTTGTTTGAAGTTAAACTGAAATGCAACCATCTTAAATTCACCATTATAGTGCCATAACGATTTATATGTATATAAATTTCATTCTGGAAAACTGGATCTCAAGGTGTAATAGCTATTACACCTTGAGATCCAGT
>JABFEB020000038.1:6592793-6620803 GCA_019775895.2 Stomatorhinus ivindoensis | reverse complement strand
AGTCCTCTAATTAGTAATCTAATTAGGGAGCTGCAGCGAAAACCCGCATACACACCGGCCCTTTGCGGATAAGATTGCCTACCCCTGTCTTAAACAATTTAGTTTTGACCTGTTTATGTTATGAGAGTTCATGCCGTACATATGCACAGTAAGTTAAATCATCACCTAATATAAGGCAAGAAAAGATGGCCTGTTTTACTGAAATATAAAACTGGTGAAAAAGTCATTTTCATCAGCATAAATGAAATTATATACTTTAAATATTTTTAAATGTAATGGTGGAAGCAATGAGAAGCATTAATGATAGCCTTTTATGAGTTATTGATAGCTTAAGGGATTTCAGATTTGTGCAGGTGGCATCGTTGATGTAGAAGAAAGATCTTTTTGTTTATAGTTTGTGCTGTTGAACTATGGCTTTTATGGTGCTGACCTCTCATATGCCTGAGAAAATACTGCATGTGCCATTAAATTATGATTAATTACTTGTCACACGATTCACTAAAGTATGGGAGGGTAACGCGGGCCAAATATAAATAAGAAAAGAGAAGGAAAGAAAAGAAGAAAACAGACATCAACACATGCCATTAAAATTGATATTTTTTAAGCTAACGTTTTATGTTAACCCTATAAGAACCAACCTCACAACTTAACTCCGATGTGGTTGAACATACAAACAAGAAGTTAATTTAAAAAATATGACATAATGTAAAATGGCTTATAACAAAAATAAATTTTATTTCTGTGCACAAGACATAAGGAAACAATGGACTAGGTATGAAACTTAGTAACTAGGAGCATGTTGGCGTACATGTGATCTGTGGGGGTAGTATTCTGATAGTGGCACTATTTGTTTAAAATTATGTATATTTTCATTTTATCGCTTTCTTCTTTTCATTTTAATTAGAGCACTTCCTTACCTCATTTACACAGTGCCAACTTCGGTTAGACTAGTTTTGACCAGTTATATTTAACCCAGATTTTCTTACCTCTAACAAAAAAGAGTGACATCACTAACCTGGATGCTGAGGAATTTTGGCAAATGAATGAAATGCCAATCCTGTGAGATGCACATCATATTCGAGGAAGCAGTGTTTGTTCCAGGAAGCGCACTAAACTACGACCTTGGCTGCCAGAATGTGACGACGGAGACGTGTCAGGCTGTCAGGGGCTACTTCTGCACGAAGGATGCCATTCCTCTGCAAACTCTCAGAACAGTACAGTTTAAGCACCAGTCTTGGTTCGTCATGTTAGCCAAATACAGTTCACAAAATTATTAGTTCGGACTCTTAGCAGCTTTTAAAAAATTTTATTGTCACATGCTGTCAAGTTAATGTGAACTACAGACAACTGTATGAATGGAATTACCTCAGAATATCGTGTGTTCTGTATGAGGCTACATGTTTCCCAATGGGTGAACCTGCCTGCCTGCCTGTCTGTCTGTCTGTCTCGAGCTTAGTCTACTACAAAATAAGACTAAAGTAAGATTGAAAGTTTAGGCTTGATGATGTCAGTATTGTAACCACAGAGGTACAGACAAGGCTGCAGATGTGCCCCAACACATAGTTGTATCAATTGCTATACATTTTCTTATCTGCTATCCTCTAGCTCATGGCGAGCCGATCGCAGGGCGGTCTCTCAGGGCGGTCTCTCAGGGCGGTCTCTTGGTGCCTTCCATCCTCTTCGGCTTGTCCCGTTACTCCCAGAGCAGACCAAAGTCTGGCTCCTTGTCATGTTTCCTGCCCTTGCAGATGCTCGTCTCAGTTTCCTTTGAATCTAATGGTGGCAGTTTTTGCCCATAATTGCTATTGTCCAGACTTTCTCAAACATTCATATTCTACTTTTTATATATTTGACTGTTGCATGTTTCTGCTATACGTGGAACTTATTTTTACATTGTCCATCTACTTTCTTAGTTGCATAGTTATACGGTGTTCATTCAGTGCAGTAACGTTGAATACTGTACATTCAGTGCAGTAACATGTTGAATACCATGCATGGCTGCGTTTGTACAGTTAACACACACTGCAGCAACATGTTGGATATCAGACGGTGCAGAAACATGCTTTAAAAGAATCCACTTTTGTTTGACCAGTTAATATGCATTGTTATGAACCTCGGCTCATAGGACGTATCATATGGTGTAAGACGCTTCATCCCCACCTTCACTAAACAATCTTAGTCCGGCTCACCACAATAACCGCTCTGGAGGCGGCCTTTTGTCAGGAATAGCTACAGTGTAACTGAAAAACCTGTACAACTGAAAAGGGAGCCGGATTCTTGAAATATAATGAAACGACAATACTCCCTCTCTAGCAGTAAACACATCCCGAAGAAGTGTCACAGTTCCTGAAAGCCACTAGTGAACGGGTGAGTGCTTCTTCTCCTTGGTGCTTGCCTAGGGGCTAACACCAGCCCCCTACAAGTGGAATAATTTTCGGCCCTCCAATAGATCGCAGCACTAAAACGAGTCAAGAGGCGCAAAAGGCATAGCAACAGAGAACAGGAGTAGGTCAATACACACACACACACACAGACACACACACAAACTAATAAAAAATAGTCTTCAACCTATTCTTTGGAACACACATTGAGATGTTGCTAAACACTTAAACACTTTAGTAATTACTTATTTTTATGCGCAGTTTCCCTACATGAATGCATACATTTAATCACATATACATCATAGTAAAATACTGAAAGAAAATCATTGGGGCTCCTTGCTGTAAGCAGGTGGACAGATGTCCACCATAAGAGAGTCTTGCGTGGTATCCGATTGCAAGCCGCAAAATCACTGGCGCACCTCAGAACTGTCTGCTCGCATCTCTCCTCTGAGCTCTGCTTTTATAAGGACAGTTTCTCCGCCATCTCCAAGGGAAACATCAGCGGAAGGCCCAGAAACACCAATGCCTCTCCTAGTCTTAGAACCCAGTTAATGGCTTAACGCTAGAACTTCACGCCTTAGAGAAGAAAAACACGCTGTTGTCCACTAGCTTAGTATTAACCATAACCAATGGAATCATTAAATACGCCCAGTATACATCCACTAGAATTAAGCAAAACCTACGTATATTCAAGCACTGTGCAAAAAAAAAAACAAAAAAAAAAAAACAGGCAAATGAAGGATGCTATTTACAGGGCATTCTTAGAAAGTAACACTAAGTTCATATTTTCAAGGGTGCTGTGGAACCACTTAGCACATACATTCCCTATGGGGTGGAATTGGTTAACGTTCTGCTCTGAATGGATGTACTTCGTAAATCCCGAGACTCGTTGGCAGGGTCATGTTTCTGTTTATTAACTGATTTTGATAACGGAACGTGTTTGCCCCTTTGAAATAATCAAAACACTGGACTTGCTAAGACGGCGTTTCTCAAAACCGGTCCTAGAGGACCCCAGACAGTCCATGTTTTTGCTCCTTCCTGGTAGGGAGCTGGGAGGGAGCAAAAATGTGGACCATCTGGCAGGGAGCTGAGAGAGAGCAAAAATTTGGACTGTCTGGGGCTCCCTGAGGACTGGGTTGAGAAACACTGGGCTAAGAGATTTTCCTGTAGTCCAAAAACCGATGTTCCAGCTCCAGTGATATGAGTTTTGCTTTGGACTGGGGAGAAATTGGCAAAAATATGTTTTCCCAGTACAAATGTAGTCAATCACACTTTGCCCAGTGATTAGAAGCAAAATTTATAGTCTTAAAGCATAATTTTCCTTGCTAAACTGTCAGAACTTAATGATATTTGAAGAGACAGAAGAATAAGCTTGTGTTTATTATTATGTTTTGCTTTTAATAAATGCCAAATTTCTCTGTGCACCATTTTGTGTAACTTACAAAAAACATTAAATTGATTATGCATTTGAAAAAGCTAGATTGGCAAAGTCTTCCATTATTGGCCATTAATATAATTTTGCTTTTTTGATTATGTACAGCAGGCATAAATCGGCTGTAAATGGCTTGAAGTTTCAACTGCAAACAGCAGAGCGCAAAAGAAACGGTGAACTTTATAAATAATATATATACATACACATAATTAATACATTTTGGTGTGTGATTTTGACAAGAACTAAACACAATGTGTCAAATATTATGTGAGCAATGAGCTACATGTATAATTGCTGAATATGGAAGTCTCAGTCACCTGTTGAAGTTTAAAGGGGAAAAATACGTTCCTACCTATAAGAAATTAATTTCATCTTATTTCCTAACATCTTAATCTGTAAACCTGTATTTCCTGCCTGATTATCTGTTCACTCTGAAATTGTTTTTGAAAATCTCATTATTTTTGTTTTTCACATATTTTCAACTTGTTCCTGAATCCAACCATTGGTTTAAAAAACCTCTCCTGTTTAAGCTCTAGTTCTGTATTCAGCTGAGTAGGTATCCGTACTGGTATGACTACAATAAAATGTTTAATGGAGTACAGCTGTTGGTATTTCTGAAAAACAGAAGATGCAGAGATAAATTTGTGTGCTCTATGCAAAATAAGAGGGTTTGGAGAAACACTGGCTTTTTGCACTCCTAGAATCAGCGTTTTGGGCTGCCTATTGATGTAATCATAAATGTAATGGACCTTTTGGAATCTGTCAGTACTGGATTTTACATTATAAAATTAAATAGCATGATTATGAAAGGGACGAAACAGCTGGGGCAGAGTCTTGGCAAGTCTGGAGCCAGTGTCAGGAAGAGCAGTGCACACGTATACTGGAGGTCGGTCTGTTACGGCGCATGGGCACCAGTGTACCTAACTGCATGGTTTTCAACTGAAGCCTCCTACAGACTATTGCTATTTCAGCAATCGAATGAGTTTATTGCAAGCTATACTGTGTGAAATGCATCTAATAAACATCAGTGTAGACTGTACAATGGTAATGCCTGTTGAATCGTAGAATACCATGCAAGTCAATATACAGACGCTCGAATGAGATGCGTTCCAAATGGCCGTTTGTAACTTGAAATGTCCGTAATCATTATTCAACGTCATTTTAAGGGTACACACAGTCTGCACACTACACTGCTACACGGCGGGGCCAGAAGTTGTACTACGCGGAATTGGCACACAGAAAAAAAAAATTGATGTTGCGGACAGAAAACAGGAGCCCAATGTACACGATTTGGACTTACAGTCCTCTTTGTTCTGAAGGTCATAAGTTGAATGTTTGTAAGTAGAGGAGCATTTGTACAAGACTAAAACATCATTAGTGTTGATTCATTAGTAGATGTAGCTCGTACCAGTAGTCATATTGTGACAGGATACTGCATTTCTTCCATTGTCAGAAATTTGTCGCAGCCTATCTTTGGTCGCAGTACCTCAGTCCTGAAGGTATATGGCCACATCAAGCAAAGCGAATTACAAGCCTACAGCAGAGCTTAAAAACCGTAATCCAAAGATCCAGTATAGAGAGGTGCCATCTACTGTGGCAAACCTAGTCCAAAGACTAATAGATGGAGGGAACATGTAAGCCGGCATGTAGCTAATTTGAGCTTTCTTATAGTTACATAAACCTTTTAGAAAGACCTTAGTTTACATAGCAATGTGAACTTCTAGCAAATGCAGTCATTATCTATACGTTGCATATGACTAGAACGGGACAGGAAAAGCGCCAAGGTCCTAATGCCCCACCCTTTACACCGTGGAATGTCCTTGATTGCCAAATGTTTCTGTATTAAGAGTAATTCATGTCACTTTAACATTATAATGAAATTATATTTCATTAATTCCTCTGACTAAGTTCAGTGGCTCCACAGCAAAGAGGAACCTTGGCTGCTGTACACAATTACAGGCTTATTTTTATACTTTCATGACAGAGGATGTTTTTGTGTGCTAAAAGTTCACCAGCACAAATTCCATAAATATTTTTTTAAATTACATATTTTTGAAATCCAAATAGCTGTAAGCCTCCCTCTCTATATACTTACTTTACTGTGGGTAAGTAACCTGTCCATTGACATAAGCTACGTTTGGGTCGCTCGATTTCTTTTTTTAAATATTCAGACGCCTCAAAATGATGTACCACTGATAGTTTTTGATCACTTTTGTTAGCCCAGTAGAGGCAGATGTAGCCATGATTTTGCAAACGTCAAACAGCTCTGTGTAGTGCATTGAACAATGGCTGCATCAGGACTTATGTTGTCATCGACAGGACACAGTATTCAGACAGACTGCTAATTAACATCACAAAATACATTTTCTGATATACGCAAGAAAAATGTGCGGAGTCAAAACTGGTAGTGGGGCAAAGGGCTGCAGTGTATGTAAGTGAAAGGCATGAAAAACAGATTGTTACACACAGTGTTGTATAACAATTGGCAGTGAGACAGAGGTGCTGTAAATGAGTTTGCCTGATACATGACTATGCCCCATTTCTGAATGCCCAACTTGCCTTTCCAGTCTTAACTGTAGTTAAGCTACACTTGTACAAGGATATAGTATTTCCTTGTATTTTAGTTTCAGGAAATATCATAAAACATGCTTCAAAGTAACAAACCGCTGATAAGCTGCCTCTTTATATACTGTTTATGTAACATTAAAGAGAGTTATTTAAGTGCTGGGAGTTTTAAGTTCAGAACTGTAGGCAAATGATTGATACATTGATACAAGTGGAGCAATGTGTAGTTAGATAAGGCACTGGGAGCCGGGAGAACTGCCAGGGTGTGATTGTGTGAAAAAAGGTTAGGGTAACAAGCAGCATTCTGGACTGAAGGCCACAGGAAAGAACCAAAATCAACAGAGCACTGCTAGATGAGTGTGTAAAGCACACAGGCATGAGTTAGGGCACTTGGTTCTCAACCTTGTTTTTGCAGTGGGCCAAGTTCGAGTCTCACGGGCCGCATATATTTACATATGACGTCGTCAACGCTCAATAACCAGATATTATGCATCTAAAATTATTACAATTAGATGTATTATTGTCATTAGAGAGTATAATTCTACTTACCATTAATGGCACACCTGATGTTGTCGGGAGCCGACCAATTTGGTGAAATTCGGCTCAAAAGGAGTAACAGCACAATGATGTTGTAGTCTGTAAGACGCGCACGGAAACGTGACTTGATGCGCGTCATTGCAGAAAATGTGCGTTCGCAAATGTATGTGGATCCAAATACGGAAAGCACTTTTGAACTTAATAATCTGAGGTTTTGTCCAGAGATGTTGCGCCACATTTCTGCAACTGAGGGTGACTTCTGCGCGATTTGGCTGTGTCCTCTTGCCTGAACATCCATCAGTTCATCTTCGAGCGCGCGGTGAGGCAAACCGAAAGTTGCAGCCAAGTCCTTGATTTTGGAATATTGAAGGAAAGTGAATGGCTCTCTGATGAAATGTCCTGCATATTTTATTTTCTCAAAATCAGAAAAACGAGACATGAATTTTTCTTGCCTGACAGTTTTAACGAATCTTTCTCTCTGTTGCATGTCCAGTACACCATCACACGCGTCATTCAGAAGTGGAAAGTGAGTTAGATCACTTTCTTTAAGTTGTGCAGTGTACAGTCCTAGATTCATTTTGAAACTCTCAACGACTGTTTTAAATCTGTCAGAGCACGCGCGCTTGTAATTGTGTGCGTTAACTGTGTAATTGCATCAGTTCATAGTTGCGTCAGTTCTGCGCATATATGAAAATATGATCACCAAAATGATTATATGTGACAAAAATATCGTTCAAAGTTTGTTTAATACATTTATTTGTTTAATACATTTTTAAAAATGAATTGTAAAACCATATATTATTATTTTATTTATTTAAAATTAATTATTTTATTTTTTTTACGTGGTCAGCATCGCGGGCGCGTTTGCATTTGTGACGGGCCGCAGGTTGAGAACCACTGAGTTAGGGGAATGTTTAGAAGGTGGACGCTCTCTCAGAGATGCCTGTCGCTTTTGGGTGGGTCTCTGGCTGACTATCTCCTGGCACGCTGTCAGACCACGTTCAGAGAGCCATGCTTGGTCTTTCCTGTTACCAACCGTGGCGTGATTACAAATCAATAATTTGTGTCAGTTTTTCCTGCACTCCATATGACTATCAGGTATGGGGATGGTCTTCATTGGAGCTGTTTTCATATTTGTTTTCCTTGACTAATTGAACCGGCCTGACAGAACTAAAGGATCTTACTGAACAATATTTTGTATTTTATAGATAACTACTACTGAAAATGTGAGAAAATAAGCAGAAAAAAAATATGAATAAAGTAAGTTCATACAGTTCTAAATGCATGTTTAATACATGTTATCAATCTTGTAGATATTAGTTATGCAAGATAATTTCTTACAAATGTTTTCATTGTGACAATATGCATTGTTCACACTGTGCACAGATTATTGTCTATAATATATTTTTTAATTAAAAATACATTACCCAGAATTCAGAGTCGCAGGTCCTGATGTTTTGCTTAAAGAAAAAAAGGTTGACTGTGCCTGTGTTGGAATTGCGTGGCCGGTTGGTTTAGTGTGTGGAAGTTGAACTTTGATTTGATTTTTATAGTTGCCAGCATAAGAGGAGGTGCCAAGTAATCTGGATCTATCATACCAGCTCCATCCCCTCCAGGACTGGAAACACAACCAGAACCAGTTCCCTTACTTGGCCAGACTTGCTTCCCAGTGCTCTGGCATTCCTGCCTCATCTGCACCTGTAGAACACATTTTTGGTGTCACTGGCAAGATGCTTGGGCCTGACAGATGTTATTTTAGCAATTTGAAGTTTTTAACAGGTAATGATGATTGGATGCAATAAAGAATGAAAGTATATGAATGCAAGATTATAATGAATAAAGGAACGTTACCACAACAGTGCAAATTGCTTATTATTTTATGGTTTGCATCATCATGTATTACAAGAGCAAGTAAAGCAATACCCATTTTCTCCATTTAATGTAGCAAAATATTTCTGTTCAAATAAACCTTAACTATAAATAGTACATTCAGATCTACATCACTCCATGGATTTCTAGAAAGCTCAGTTCTGATGGCAGTATAGTCATCATTCCTCTTCAAGTTTTATTTAATGTATTTTACATAAAATACTGTTCCACTTCAAAGGTACCTTGAACATTGTGTTATATTAAGGATTGCAAATATATATCAATACTTAATCATTAGCTGTATTACGGAAACCTGCATGTAATTACACAGAATTTCATAAAATTCAATTTAGCTCCCAGAAAATCCAATTCAATTCTAGTTCTTCTTCCTGTAGGTTTTTTTTTCCCCCGATTCCAATTTCAGTTCCATTTCCTGGTTTGAATTGTATTTGATGAGTTCATTCATGAATGGCTGTTTACTGGTGATAGTGTCATCAGTAGTAAATTTGATGTGATAACTTTCAGATTAAGAATGACAGACCTTCATTTTAGCCAGTCTCTAGCAATTATGCTAATCTTGTCTTAGAACCTTAATGTAGTCAAGCAGTTTTGAGAATTTTGCTTTTATAAAATTATACTTACAATTCCTTTATCAGCGGGGTCCTTTAAGGTTACTTTGCAAAAGTACATTGTCATAAATAGCATAAAATAGGCACTTGAGAAATGCTGCATTAGACTTAAAATTACATGATGGTGTTTTCAATCAGTTCATTGACGCTCCTAGACTATATACAGTATACTGCTGTATATACTGTACTTCATATACAAAGTACTTCAGTTTAAGTAACAGGGCGCCAGCTATGGAGAGTTATCCAGGAGGAATGGGCAGGAGGCTAAGCGAGAGGTGACTAGGGCAGCTGGGGTGGCGGCTGGGCGAGGGAGGGGCAAAACCTTTGGATGTTATACAGAAGTGAGAGCCCCCAGTCGTAGGTGCGCATGCTAGAGGATGGCGACGCCAAGCTTTGTGGCATTTGAATAACTCTGAGATGCATCAATGTCGTGGAAAGAAGTCCACACGTGTTTCAGAAATGGCCAGTCAGCTCAGGCAGAATTATCTGGTAGAAAATAATTAACATAACAAACGACCTGTGTGTCAGGGTCACATACAGTTTATCTACGTAGTGGTGGTAAGAAAAGTTGTAATGGGAAAGGTAGAATACCAGTAGATAAGACTGGGTCCAATACAGATCATGTGACTGCAAGCTTAGTTAGAGACCAGGGGTCTGCTGACAGTCACTCTAGAAGAGGACACACAAGTGCAATGAGGGGCAGCCTGTGAGGTAGCGTGTGGGGGCAGCGTGTCAATAAAGTGTCACCTCTCATTCACCCATTCTTAAAGATTGCAAAGGACTTTGGGTAATGTAGTGAAATGACTACATTAAGTACATGAAACAGAGTAACCAGACTTATATTTTAAGTTCCACTCCACTATTGAAAGGTTTTCATTTTCAGTTTCAATTCCTATCTATATTATAAGCTATTATCCTTCAAATCTGGTTGAACTTCACAGTTTCTGTCTCATTGTCTTTTATCTGTCAGGTTATACATTTGATTATATTTAAAACCACTGTTTCTAATTTCCTCCTTTATTGTGGAAAATATGGGAAATGAGAATATCTGATATTAATAAAAGTAATAAATCTTTTTGAATTAAGAATGACAATAAGGCTTTAGAACACATTTTATGGGTACTGCCTTTCTCAATGTATTTGCTCAAAAAATAGTAACAGTATTACAAGTTGATTAAAAACTAATTAAAACCCGCATCCTGATCAGGATCAAAGGCAGAACAGAACATGTTAGACGGGACTGAAATTATACAAAAATCTCTGGGGGAGTTGAGACGAGGAACAGATAAATCGAATCGCTTGTGATCACTTAAACATATACAGTTATTCTTAGCTAGATGTGTTTATGTATCTTTAACCGATAAGCACAGTTATTTCTACAGATATGGTTACTTCAGAATGATCTTCTTAGTCAAAATGCAAAGTGAGCGTGCAGTGCGTAGCTGAACAAACATCGGAAAACCGATGGCAGCTGCTACAGGCCACTTATGCTCAGCGGCCTCTTTATTCGGTACCGCGAACAGCCTGAGTCACGTGTCCGCAGCCCAATACATGCAGCACGCAGACAGGTGCAGAAAGTCCACTTACTGCTCACCTAAGCATTAAAATTGCTTAGATCAGGCATCGTAGCCGTTTTGAATGCGGTGTGAAAGCTGGAGGCCGTACGTGTCGCTCCTGGCGTCTCACAAACAGCTTCCCTCCTGGCATTATAATGATCCATACTGTCTAGAGGTTACAGTAAATGGTTGATGACCAAAAAACAATGCCGTTTTCATGGACGAAAACACCTTATTAAAAAGTGAGGTCAGAGGAGAACGAACGGTCAGACTTGTTAAAGGTAACAGGAAGGTCACAAGTGCAGAAATAACAAGTGAGTACATCAGTGATGTGTAGAACGGTGGCTCTGAAAGCCCAGCTCTCCTCCCCCTGAAGTGGTTATGAAGGCGGAGGCATCTCCTTCCTGGTACTTCCCAGTAAAGTGACCACTAAGGGTCATATATACCCAGAGGTGTGAGGCAACAATGCTAACCACTGCACCACCATGCCACCCTACTAAACCCCCCCCCATTGTGATAAAAAAAACTGTTATTTTGATGTAGGGATTATTTTGGGAAAATATTAAAATTTGTGAAAATGCCCAAAGTCTTGTATATTTTTTTCGTCACTTATGGTTAAGGTTAGGGCTGGGTAGGGGTTAAGGTCTTCATTATTGGGATTAAAGTTTTTGCCATAGAAATGAATGGAGAGTCCCGACAAAGATATAATTACAAACATGTGTGTGTGTGTGTGTGTGTGTGTGTGAGAGAGAGAGAGGTTTTGACTTAGTTAATTTATGTAAAATATATATCCAGATTAATTGTGCAGGTTAACATAGAAATGATCTAAATGTGCACTTGCAACTATAGTACGGATACACTAATGCTTTGATGGCAATTGTATTTCTGATATTAATAATTCTGATACTGATAAGATGGGGCTTTTGATGTTTTTTGGGAAAGAGGTGTACATTACATAAATTTACTTTAGATGTAAATTATTTATTTAGACCTTTTACTGCCATGATATAAGCGTTAGACCTTTTGTGGAATCTAAGGATTATATATGTACTTCAAAATGATGAGTTTAATTTGCGAATGGATTCATTCCATAAAAGGTACAGATGGCTGAGGTTGCATTGCATCTCTATGAAAGGTTCATATTTTTATGCCTGTTGTATTTTACTATAATCTATTATATAAACAATTGGATGTATGGTTAGGTGGGTAGATGGACTGTATATTAACAGTGAATCATCTGCATGTTTCTTCATGTTCAGCGGTTCTTCAGAATTGTGGTAACAGTTACTCAAATTTGGAACCATTTTAAGGATATTTTATGCAGACCTTGACTTTCTCATCAGCCTTGTTATTTTATATAATATAGGTATAATACCCAATATAGGTCTAGCTCTTCCCTAATTTTTTAAACTGTGGATGGACACTTGGTTAAGTGCATTTGTCCACTCACTCAGGGCTTACCTGTTTTTTGTACAATAATTCACGGTACCTCACTTATTTACAATGCAAATTACATGGTTGGGACAGGATCCAGTTCATCATGGCTAACATCAGACACTGAATCTTAGTTTGGCAGGCAAACTGTGCTTATTATATCTGAAGGGACTCTTTTGTGCAAAACTTTACTCATAAGAATTTTTCTGGTGAAAAAAAAAACAGAAATAACAATTGTCAGGTGCAAGGCAAATAGGCTTGATCATTTAAATTCTTCAGAACATGTAACCAATACTCTCAGGTAACACCTTTAATCATCTAAGCGTTAAGAGTCACAATTCTTTGTGGTTTGGAAGCCATTTTAAAACCCCAACTATTCTACTCATTCAACATTCAAATTCTGTGGTGTTCTGCCAAACAGGAAGAATACAGATATATGTATGAACTCTTCTTCTACCTCAGTATTCTACTGTTTTTTATTATAACCAATCATTGAAATGTCCAAACAATAGGATGCATGAAATCATGCATCCTATGCAATATACAGTGTAGTACCAACTGAGCTGTGTATTAAATCCATTAAATCAGGTGAAATATGACAAACTGTATTTAACCTTATACCATTAGGATAGTTGCATATCATTTATAATAAATTAATACAATAATATTAATTAAAACAAAATTAACTGTCATAAGGTGTTAAACAGTTAATCTGATCCGGATTGGAACTTGATGTTCGAGGAACACATGAAAAAACCATTTGTCATTCTTCTTGGTATAAACTTACTGTTGAAATTTTTTCTTGCCCTGCTGGTTACTGTGGAAGATCAATAATAAAAATAAAATGACCAAAATGTATAATGCAACAACCAGAAAAGAAACAAGAATGTATAGAAGAAGAAATGTTGACTTAACTTACAGAATATATATGGAATAACATGCTAGTAATTCATTACAAACTGTTGTATGATGAAGGTCACTCATGCATTTATTAATTGTTTGTATTTTGTACATGTGATGCATAACGTTTGGTTTTAATCATCTGTGGTTTGTCTTTTATGGCAGGTGATATTAGGTGCAAGGGGATGACCGAGCGGGTTCACAACATAAATCTCCACAACTTCAGTAATTCTGTACTCGAGACCCTCAATGAGCAGCGTAACCGCGGACACTTCTGTGACGTGACCGTTCGCATCCACGGGAGCATGCTGCGAGCCCACCGGTGCGTGCTTGCTGCTGGGAGCCCTTTCTTTCAGGACAAGCTACTCCTAGGATACAGTGACATTGAGATCCCTTCTGTAGTATCAGTACAGTCCATTCAGAAGCTGATCGACTTCATGTACAGCGGGGTTCTGCGCGTCTCGCAGTCCGAAGCCTTACAGATCCTTACTGCTGCCAGCATTTTGCAGATAAAAACTGTCATTGATGAGTGCACTCGCATAGTCTCACAGAATGTGGTCCTGGGTGGGGCCAGTGGCTTCCCCTTCATTCGAGAGGACTCTGTACAGGAGACCCCCAGAGGTACCCCAGAGTCAGGAAGTTCGGGGCCTATCAGCGACACGGAGTCGGGGTACATGCAGCCTTCATCGCAGCAAAGTTTGGAGCGCGTCTACACGTCTCTCTACTCCTGCTCAAGCATCTCACTGCAGAATGGCACTCGGGAGCAGTCGTTCTTCGGCGGATCCATCGTAGGCAGCTATGACTCTGCCCCCGCAGCACAGAAAGACCAGAACGGACAGGATCCATCTTGGGTTACTCGCATCCATGAAAGAACGCAGCAGATGGAGCGTTTTCTCTCAACCCCGGAAACCACCCATTGTCGAAAACAACCGCGACCGGTGCGCCTTAAGACAGACAGCATGCACATAAAGCAGGAGGTGGAGGATGATTACGGCTGTTTCGGACAAGGCCGGGAGCTGGAGGAATGTGTGGAGGACGCCGATCAAACCGAAGGAGCTGAAAGTGAGCCCAAGGGAGAGAGCTTTGACTCTGGTGTAAGTTCATCCATCGGCACAGAGCCCGACACAATGGAACAACAATACTTGTCAGGCTTTGGAAGAGAAGGTACTGGGGAGGTCCTGCAAGGGGACGAGCCTCCTTTACAAATAGAGGTGACTGACTCCTCCCCAGAACAGATGAATGATGTTGACGATAGAGGCACATCGCATAACACAGGGGAGCTTAGTCTCGGGCAGACGCCTGCAAATCCCATCATATCGCAGTCACTGCCCAGTACGCAGCTCTACATACGTCAGCCCGACTCTCTTACCAGCAACCTGAGAATGCCTCTAACCTTGACCAGTAACACCCAGGTCATGGGAACCGCTGGGAACACCTACTTGCCCACTCTCTTTGCCACACAGTCAGCTGGAGGCAACAAGCCCTTTCTGTTTAGCCTACCACAGTCTATGGGGGGCCAGCAGCCCCAGTTTGTGGCCGTGCCTCCTCCCAGTATGCCCCCTTTTCCTAACCAGATCGCAGCCCAGCAGCCCTCGACGCCACAACAAGTTGGTGGAGGAATGGGCCAGGGTGAGAAGAAGCCCTACGAATGCACTCTCTGCAGCAAAACATTTACTGCCAAACAGAACTATGTAAAACACATGTTTGTGCACACCGGTAAGTACTCATGTTCTTTCCATTTTGCATGCACACCATAACGTACAGTGTTCTGCTATCTGATTCTTTCCTGAAGCAGTTCATGCATTAAATATCCAACAGCATCGTAATATGTGACTATTAATATCATTAACGCGCATTAACAGGTTTTTTTTTATTAGTTTTTTAGTTAATTCTGTTAAAAAAATACACGGTGTTTTTTATGTGCTGATGAGACACTTTTTTTTAAATCCGAAGTGATTTACAGATGTGGCCCTTTTTGCAGCTGGCTGCTTCATTGTTTGCAGATAGCTACCGATAGCTAAATAATTAATTTCCTCACTATATTCAATTTGAAAAATGGCAGCTTTTCACTCTCCATGTGCTTCTTCAGATTGGTACATAATTCCTATGTACAGAAACATGCACATAAATTTTTAAAAATTACTTTCATTATATATTATTATAATGCCTATACCAATATCATAAGCATATTATGGTCTTAATGTTATCACCATTTTATTAACTGTCATATAAAGATTAATAGTAAATTACAAGGAACATTATTTATGTAAGAATTATTATACAGTATGTGATAATGATTTATTAAAAACAGGGTCAGACTGAAGAGGTGACCATATTGAATGCAATATCGATAACTGGAATATTTATGTTTCAGGTTGAAGGAATAGTTGTTTTAAAGTTTATAAAATTTTACACTTTGTAGATCCACATGTAATAACTGCATTTACAATATTCAAAATATTTAAGACTTGAATATAAAATTCTAAAAGTACTGAGTGAAAGCTGATTTTTTTTCTAATTAAGAGCAGTGAAATACGCATTTGTCAGACTTGCGTATTTACTAGAAGAAAGCTTTCATTGTGTAGCAGAATGCAGTAATCTTCATGACGATTCATAGATCAGAAAGCTCTGTTCTTTTGCATATGCTTGTATGCTTGCGTCTCTCACCCTGTTATATTATCTGGAGACTGGGAGAGAGTGTGTAGGATAAAACTGAAGAAAAGATGGTTTTTGTCAGTATCTTTTCTTTCTGTTAAATTCATATATAAGTGATGAGATTCCCAGTTTGCAGGAAATGGAACCAAAGCTAAGAAAGTATTTAGTCACAGTAACACTCACCTTGTGAGTGTCCCTGTTTTAAATCTATAACCGTTGTATTCTGGTGTATTTAAAATAGCTTTCTATATTTCTAAATAGCTTTCTATATTACATTCTATATTACCTTGTGAGTGTCCCTGTTTTAAATCTATAACTGTTGTATTCTGGTGTATTTAAAATAGCTTTCTATATTACATATTTATATCAAGATGTTCAATCAGTTAGTTCTGAATTTGAATGGATGCAGAGAAAGAGGTAGTGGTGCTAAACCAATAATGGCACGATGCAAAATGATATCACATCCACGCTGGACAGGAAATGATGCGTGGTGAAATGCAAATTGGCTTTAGCAGCCATGTCTGTTGGATTGCCTGCTATGCAGAATATGTGATTTACTTTATTCAAACACTATTTTAACAGCAGATAGTGCAAGCGCTTAGATGCATCATGGACTCCAGCACTTAAGGCTAGGGGCATCGTTTATATGCCTGCTCATAATCCAGATCAGGGGGCACTGAGATGAAAGAGTCACTTATGAGTTACGCTTAGAAAAGGTTTGGCCATTGTGGCTAAGTTAAGAAAAGGGGGGGAAATGACCAGTGTGCTGTTCACACAATATCACAGAAGAAGACATGCAAAGATCAGAGCTTACCGGTATATGGATACACCGCCAATCGGTTACGTTTAGTCAAGATTACCGCTTTTATAACCGGTTGTAACTTAACACCTCCTTCCTCAGAGAAAAAAATATGAGCATAACTGATCAACAAGAATGGACATGAACCTATAGTATTGTGTTGCTTACTACTTGAAAAGCATAGGCATTTTAACTGTCAGTGCTAATGCAATGAAAAGGTTGCAAGAGAAAATAGAGAATGCAAAGTTCCAGTCGAAAGTTTGGACACACCAAGTCGCCTGCACAGGAGAGTGACGGTGTCGTGTCACATGACCTGGCCACCCGAAGTAAACCCAAGTAGAGATGGTTTTGAAAGAGTTTAACCAGAGACTGAAGGAGACTGAGAGCTCAACATGTATGTGGGACTTCCTAAAGAAGGTGTGGCCAATCTTTTGACTGGTACTATATTTAGTACATTTTAAACAGAGTTATTGTCTTGTGAGGTGACAGGGCTGTGGATGGAAACTGGAGCTCTGCGTGACAAATGCTTTTTGCGTAGATAAATAGGATTTTGTGGGATCCAGGCATATATCTACACAAAATATATTATTAATATACCTTGTTCTTTATTTTGAGGAGAATGATCCAGGGAAGTGGTAATACTGAGTGCACCTAGTCTTGCCAAAGGTCTCGTTTAATGATCTAACTTACTGGTGCATAAACTTGAACAAACTACAGCTTATTCTCATAAATGAGAAGTAGTACTAATTAGGTTTTATATTTCATTTTTTGTTGCTTTCTTTCCTAATATTACAATTTAACTTATATGAATACCAAACATTAAATGCTGATACATTTTAAAGTGCTACATTAAGATGTAGTATGTTAATGCAAAGATTTGAGCAAATCCGTAGTAGGATACGTTTTCATCCTACAATACAAAGCACTCATGTATTAAAGCCCAGCGTATAATCAGTTTAACATAATTACTTGTCATTTGTATTTGTTCCACACTGTCACAATGAAAGTCTTTGTAAACTCAGATAAACAATAAGACTTAAATTTAACAGAAATTCAATGAAAGGAAAAAAGTAGAGAAAAGACAGCTTTTGCAAGAAAATTCAAAGCTTTAAAGTATCCACCACATTAAAATCCTGTATTCTTATTATACAGTTGGCTGTGGATGGTTTGGTAACATTTGATATCTTCAATTAAATTTTAAATTTAATCAGAATTCTGGAGTGTGGGTGTGTTCCACATTGCCCAGCTCCTTCTCTGTGTTTTCTGAGAAGGTGCAGACTTCACTCTTACCTTTGAAAGAGTATAGTGTCATCATAGAGCAACTGTGAAAAGTACAATGAATATTGAATCCTCCTGGCATGTATATTTCAAATCATAGTTATATTATGAGTAAATGTGCCTGGGGAAAAATATGGTAGAATATAATAGTATAGTAACATGATTCTAAGCCACAAGCCAACAACATAACAAACTTAGTCCATCTTAAACATTTTTTTTTATTCTCATCATACAATAGACCTTAGTTGGTTTGGTAACTTGGTAGTTCAGTGGTAAGATCATTTTCCATGATTCGATTCCATAGCAGCATTATTCTTCAAGAGCTTTAGGTTTGTAAAGTAACTCATATTTATGTTATTTTTTATTGGAAATACTGGGGTTGTGGCACAGTGATGCGTCTGGAACCCTGAAATTAAAAGGGTTGTATAGCAGACAGCCAATATCCAGTTCGGCTCAAAGCAAATATTTTTTCCTTATTTGATATATGGACTGCATTTATATAGCGCTTTATTCCAAAGCGCTTTACATTATGCCTCTCATTCACCCATTCATACACGGGTAGCGGAGGCTGCCATGCAAGGTGCCAACCTGCATACCGGGAGCAATTGGGGGTTCAGTGTCTTGCTCAAGGACACTTTGATGGGGTCAGGAGGAACCAGGGCTCGAACCTGCAACCCTACAGTTGCTGAACGATAGTGCTACCTCCTGCGCCACCATCTTCCCACAATATATATTATTTGATTGTTGTAGTAATGCCACTACATAAATAGCACTAGATAAAATACAAGAGATATCAAGTGATATCAAATCTCTGAACTACAAGAGTTGTTACTTTTATTGCCTAGACACACACACATACGTAACACACCACAGTCTATACAGCTTTTCGATGGATTGCACTGGCTATTTTCTGCATAACAATGTTACCTTGCAAAACTAATGTATGCAAATGTTATATACAGATCTGTGGTCAAAAATCTGCTAGTTCAAGTCAAAGATAATACTGCTGTGTTTTTACTCCTGAGCAGGGTGTGTAATGTGAATTGCTTCAATATAAAAATCAGATAATGACTAGGAATTGTGCAGAGATTCGGAGGTTTTGGATTAGAGTATCAGTTAAGCAAATAAAATATATAGTAATTTTATTCTCTGATTACTGATATCTGGCTTTAAATCACAGCTGCAATTCCACAATTGCAAATGCAGTTAACCAGTTTAATGTCTTCAATATTAAATGAAATGGCAGAACTACAGGAATGGATCTGGGTGCAAGTGCTGAATAGTGTTCTGTTTGTGTGTCCGTCTTCTGATAATGAATCTGATTTCACGTTTAGGTGAGAAACCGCACCAGTGTAGCATCTGCTGGCGATCCTTTTCCCTGAAGGATTACCTAATAAAACACATGGTGACACATACAGGGGTGCGAGCCTATCAGTGCAGCATCTGCAACAAGCGCTTTACCCAGAAGAGCTCTCTCAACGTACACATGCGCCTGCACCGCGGAGAGAAGTCCTACGAGTGTTACGTTTGCAAGAAGAAGTTCTCCCACAAAACCCTGCTGGAAAGACACATGGCACTACACAGCACAGGTGGGGGCGGAATGACAGGGGTCCCCGGGGCAGGGCCGGGGACGGGAGCAGGGGCGGGAAGCCCCGTCTCTATTCCGGCGCCCATGGCTGTCTCAGAACCTGGTGCTGGAGCTGTGACCCTCTCCATGCCTTTGAGCGGAGGAGCCGGAGTGGGGGTGGCGGCGGGGGTCGGCCCGGCGGGCGTGGGCGTGGCGGCGGAGGCTAGCTGCCAGGAGGGCACCACGTATGTGTGTTCCGTCTGCCCGGCCAAGTTTGACCAAATTGAGCACTTCAATGACCACATGCGAATGCATGTGTCTGACGGATAAGTACAACGCAAAGAGGACTTACAGAAAGGCACTAGATTTTTTTTTTTTTTTTTTTTCTCCTTATTTTGGGGTATGAAGAGAAATGAGTATAGACACTGGCACATTGTGTTTCCCAGACAAAACTAAATTCTTTTTTGGTACTCTAAAAAAAACAAAGGATGGTGGCCTTAAGGCTTTTGTAGTTCAGTGTCGGTCCACTGGATGGACCTCCTCACTACAGGCCTCCAAATGTATCCTTTCCTCCAATAGTCATTTATGTGTTGAACACCACCAAAAGGCCTACTATCGCTAAAAAACAATATACACAAATTTATATACACAAGCGCACACACGAAACACACAAATACCCATAAAGCATTGCAAAAGTAGACATTTTCCTATACAGACCATTTTGGACACTCTATGTGTCCAAACGTACTGTGGTATGTGGCTTCCTTCAAAAGAATTTTTAAGTACCTGGCTTGTACTTTGATTAATTTTAAAAATATTGATGGTCACAAATTTGCCTTTTGTATAGAATAAGAAAAGGGGAGTTATCAGTATGACACTGGGTTATTTATTATAATGCTATTAAGGGTTTACATTGCAGCTATTGTTAGATACACGTCAATTTTCGTAATTGTACAATGTAACTTCCTGAAAGTGGTATAAGAGTGATCGTTCACTTCTTTGATGCATTTTGATGGTTCTGGGAAAGTTTACGAGATTTACGCAATTTGTTTATGTAACAGTATTTCAGCTTTTTTTTTTTTTTTTTTTGCTTACACTGCCACTAATACCTTAGAAGACTGTTAAGGCTAATTATTGACCTCTTCCAGTTAGAAAATGTGAGCTTAGAAGAGTAGAAAGTTTTAAAATAGAGGTTTTTTTTTAATCATTTTTATATTTTTGTTTAAGGACATTAAGTTTGCAGTTTGGGCAGCATTATACTTGTATATGCCGCCAATTATTGTCTTCATTTTAATTGCTGCTCCTTTATTGCATTAATTAACTTGCTTCAGACTGTTATCAGCTGCTGTTTCCATTTTTGTTTTTAATCATGGTTTTCAGATTCACTTAAAGGTTTACCAAGAATGAAGATCACAGCAGTAGTCTGGATTAGATCAAGAATTATCATGTTCATTTTAATTTCCCACAAAAAGAAAAACTACAACTGTCTCTGAAAACCTCTGCTTTTCCTCTTAGCAACTGCATGACTGATGACTAGGCAGTTCAAAGTAAATGCACTACTTCTGATACACTAGCACCACCTGGTGGATAAAAGGGGAGTCTGTTTTTCTTAGCAGAAAATAAACTCAAGGATACATAAGGAAGGCCTTTTTATTCCAATGTTTCATATTATTATTATTATTATTATTATTTTATTATTGCTGTTGTTGATGTTATTGTTATTGGTGTTGTTTTGTGATTAATAATTATAATGGCAATGACAATAATAATAATAATAATAATAATAATAGCAGTTGTATTATATGATTTGCTTTTAGAATATAACAAACCATGTAAATGGATATCACAATTACATAATAAGTACATTCCCATTTTTGGATGTTCACATAGAAATACAAAGGCGGAGTATGACGTTTTGAATTTAATGGGTTATTTATGTGTCACTCAATCACTCGGATACTTGTTGCTTGTTGTATTCCATCAAGGCAAAGAAATAATGTTTCTGAAAAACACAACTGCCTATGGTTAAAATCCACAGATTTTGTTCATTATTTGAGTAATGGATATACCTGTAGGTTGGATAATCTAGAAAAAAAATCATTACAGGCTGCAATTAGTGTGACTTTTCCTTTTAGGAAATTTGCTAAATTCTGGACGAAAACAGTGCAGCTTTGCACATATCTTGCAAATGCCTGTGCTTAAATATTGTTTAGTTTAATAAAGGAATTCTGATGTTTTATTAATTTTTAAATTAAATATATTTCTTTAAAGCTTGAGAGAAGGACTGCATTGTTTTCTTGCATATATGTTGCACTGCTTAAACCAATAAGTGCACTACTGTTACCAGAGTTGTTATAGTTTTAGAGAAAAATAATATTTTTTTTAATTAATGTTTTTAAGATTTAGAATTCATTTTGTGTTAGAATAGCTTTGTTCTTTTTATATAAAGTAAATGTTTCTTAGCTTTTGTTATTTCTTGCTATGTATGTATTCACTTGTGCAGTATTTGTGCAAGCATTTTCCTTTGAATCTGAACCATTTTGTGACTTTGTAGGGTTTTTATTCTAATTTCTCCCTGTTCTTTTCAGTTAATTCCCCATTAACAGCAGTTATTGTCATGCATTAGGTAGAGCAGTTCTGTTTTAATAGCATTCATACCAAACTCTGTAAAGCACACACAAAAAGTGAAAAAAAATCTAGTTAGAAAAAAAAAATCATACTCCCTGTTTTTCTGCACGTGTGGCTATACCTGATGCTATGTAGTTTATGATCAGTTTTTTGTACAGCATTTCACATTCGCTCTGGAAAATGTGTACGCTTCTATTTGAGTGACTATGTCTGTATGTATGTGTGTGAGAGAGCGAGAACGTGACGTATTTGTCCTGGTCCAGATGTGATTTCTGAAAAGTGGGGCTTCCTTTGCAATACACAGTGCAGGTACTGATGAGAGATAGCTGTCTTAGATATATCACTGTTCTCAGCATCACTGATTATGTGCAGTGTCTTGTAATGCACAGCTTTGAACTCCTCCGTGAAAACTTTAAATAGGCCTTTTGTTAACCCTGCCCTTTCGTTGAATGAAAATAAATATTTTCCATGTTAATTCCTGTTTTAGTTTTGCTGAATTTTAACTGGATACAGAAAGTAGCATTTAGAAAGACCCTATTGCACTAAATATGTTTAAATATATCCAGCTATTTAAAATGGAAAATTGAACATGTCTAGTAACTTGTTTATTAAAATACCAAATTCACACTCTGTGGTGGTTTCATCTAGTAATGTGACACACATTTCTGTGTGTTTTTGTTTTCCATTTTAGAAGGTGTATCTATGTAATGTAAAAAAAATAACAAAAACAAAAAAATTGACCACAACTGTAACTTTCGTAAGCTAATGTGTGTGGGTATTCTTACAGTCCATAAACTGTGACTGCCTTCAGTACAGTAAAATTGTCAGAGATATATTTAAAGTTTCCATTAGGGATATTTTACTGTGTCATTATCTGATTATTCTGATTTTCAAAGTTCAGTATAACAAATTTTGCCAAGAATTTTGAGAATATTTTGAAAGGTCATGGCAGTGGCGCTGCATTTTAGGACAAAACCATGAAATTTATAGTTATTGGAGTTAAATTCATACGTTATGCAATGCTTACAGCACTTAATTTACTTTATATTTCAGAGCAGTAATACATGGTGCCTGTGTTGATCCAGCCTTACATGGTCCTTAAATTTAAGTAAGCATTCACAACAAAGGTGAATTATGGGCGGAAAAAACATAAATTTAAACTATATAACTAGAGGAAAAAAGTGGTGATGTACATATCACCATGTGAACGAGAAAAGTCTACTAATATGCAGATGCCTTATTATAAAACCATTGAAAACTGATAACTGGAAAGCATAGGTGAAATGAGCCTTAACTATAGACAAACAGCTTTCAAGCATAAAATATATGCAATCAGTATTCCTTTTTGTAAAAAAAAAAAAGAAAATTCCTTGACACTTGAAACTTGAGGCACTACCACAAAGATCAGAAAATTGTCACTGCCAATGGTAGTGTATAAATCGGAACCCAGAAGTATATCTACTATATATATATAATAGATATGTCAATATAGCGATATATCTCATCAGCGTTTTTTCTTTCGAAAATCCCACAAACATATTATTGTGCATTTTATTTATCATTAATAAAAGGAGACACCTGAGTAATGTGAGTAAACTTTTTTTTTTTTTACTTTGGCTATTTAAAGAAATACCTTGTTTCTATTTCCACATAATTATCAACAGTAATACAGCCCAAAAAATCAGTGGATGCTATGAAATTTGTTCATCCTATAAAATAGTCATAGGGCCCTCACCTTGTCTTAAAAACAAAAACACTTAAAATCTATAATTTCTTCAAGATTTTTCTTATGTAAATCTGCTTAGGTCTCTCATAGTGTTAGAAACTCATTGTTCATGCATTGAAGTTGATATACTGCCAAATTGAAGGGTAATGGTGTCTTATTTGTTGGCTACTTTTTCCCCATGGGCAGGAAACGTGTCTCTCACCTGTTTGTTTATTAATAATAACCCCTCTCATTAGACAAATGGACAGCAAGCTTACTCACAGTCTGATCATGCTGCTTTAGCGATGGTTAGAGATCATTGACATTGATGTGATAATTGTTTGTTACATATTCTACCGCATGTTACTGTGTTACATGTATAGCCTGAGCTTTTAAAACTTGAAGATAAAAAAAATCTCTCTCCATTTTCCTCAGACCCAAATTTTCTACATAAATATTTATTAATAGGCATAGCCTTTTTCAGGTACTTTTTTCAGCCTTGAGTGAAACTTAAAACTGAAATCAATAACTTAACACAATAATTGCTGGATGAATAGAATGGATTGGCGCGTCCTTCTGTAAGTGAAATGGCTGCATTTAGCGCATGTGAGTTACATTTAGAGGGTACCTATTTGACCTGAGGAAAGCATCCGAGTGACTGATATTATCTCATCAGGTCAATATTTGAAAGAAACAAACTGATGCTCAATTTTGACATTATTGATATAAGTAAGCAAAGTGCTACAGAACAGCTGCACATACTCCAAATGTACAATGTAGACCTTAAATATTTTTAGTCATATGTTTTTAATTTAAACAAATCTCCATTGATACAAATAGGTTTTTAATCATTACTTTCTGAGTTGTTTTGTCATACATTTACTGAACACATTCATATAAATAATTTAGCAAAAAATACATTCGCTGTTTTAACCAAAACTTTATTTGGTCTTGCATGTTGTATTTACATAAGATAGACAAACATTGTATATATACACAATTTGCTTAATACTTTTTGTGCAGTGAATTTGAATTATATTTGTCTATTGTTTGTTTAGCTGTAGTTTCCCTCTATATTGGTTTTCTTTGCATTTATGAAATTGCAGTAACTAGATTTTTGAATACAGTATTTAGTGAGTAAAGGACAATAAGCCATTAATGTCTCTACATGGGCAAACTTTCAGATATGGGAGTTTTTTCTTTATGAAATTGGACAAAACTGAAAGTTTTGCACTGAATGCAAAGAAAATTGTTACTGTCATAAATTTAAATTTAGGACAATATGAAAAAAATGTCTGCGTTGAATTTCTGCGTGGTGAAATCATTTTGTATATCCTGATTTATCAGCGTCATGGAAATATCCCCTGATTTGGAATTATGGCATAATAATAATAATAATAATAATAATAATAATAATAATAATAATAGTTGGTTTAACTGCACTAAAAGTCACATTTTAGTACTGAGGTGAGCAGATCTTCCTATTTTTAAACATAAAATTTAACATGGATTGTCTTTTGGGAGACCTGTTAGTAGCTGACATACCCATAAAAGTAACTGTTTACTTAACGGTGAGATTGATTGATTATTTTAGTTTTTCTGTTTTGTGTGTGGCTCATGTTTTTTCTACGTGATTTTATCTGCTTCTGATTTGATTTGTATTAAATGACTATGGTAAATATCGGCAATTCTGAGTATAGCATTATGTACCAGTTTAATTAATGGACACCATTACTATTAACTTCAGTAGTACCACTTCACAAGCCAATAAACTCATATTTTGTATTTACACAACTCTTTTATTATGGGACACTTTTTACAGGCACTAAACTTTTTATCCATCAACATATCTTACAGATTATAAGGATGGCTTAAGATGTAATACTTTCTTGCAAGCTTTTATAAACTAGTGTTAAAGTATATTGGTAGTCTATGTATCAAGTGCCTATTTGTATAGAATAAAGTAATTTTCCTTAGTAGATGTTTAAAATATCACAATTTACCATTAAGCATATAATTGTAACATGTATTTTAATGTACAGTATACATTTAGAAAACGTTGGCAAGTTTTTTCTTTTTTTTTCCCGCAAAATCAGTACTTACAAGTCTATCTGGAAATAGCTGGTCGTCATACTTCTAAATTATGAAGCAGCAATAAGAAACAAGCTGGCATATGGATCTTTTTACTTAAACAAATGTGTATTTTAGTGGAATAAGCAGTGCATGTTTACGTTTGGATGGAGACAACATCGCAACATTTAAGTATTTTTATTTTCATGCTGTTTGATATATTTACCATTGATGGCTGATTTTAGCTCTGTAATTTCCCCGACTTCTCACACGTCACATTTCTGAACATTGTGCAGTTATCAATGTGCCATTTCTCTTCGCTCTTCCTTACAATAATAATATTTGATGGTGCAGAATAACCAAAGCAAGATCATTAACAAGATTTTTGTTGATCTTTCCTAATTAATATTTTTTATATTTGGTTATTGTTGAATCTAGCTGACAGTAACAGTAGGTGTAAATTTTAAAACTGTATACTTCCCTCAAATAATTATTTATTTAAAATACCATTTTAGTGTTTTTACTTTTCGGATGTTTCTCCCCTGGCAAGTCATAATTCCGAATAATGACATCATGTATCTTTGAGAAAACCATCTGTCGCTTTAAAGCTGTGCTTTTGCCCTTAATGTTAACAACGGTAATAAACAATACAGTTATATTCAGAATTTTTTAAATATATATTGATTCCAAAATTTATTGCAATCACAATTGTTACAGAAGAGAAACAGCAAAGGAGGTCATACTGAAGAGTGGGCTAACTCACAGTCATAATCAATAGTGCATTCATTTCAGTGCTTTGTGAAATAACAAATACAAATTTTATTGTATCCCAAACCACGACATTTATGTTTGTATAACTAACTTGAAACATGCATAACTTTACTGCCCGGAAGTAATTTCTCAGAAATTGCTTGAATATGCTTAAATATACAGACATATGAAAGTCCTTGTACGTAAAACCCTGACCTGGACCCATGGAAGCACGACGGTACGCTCTTCCTACAGGTCTTTTGGCATCATCACAGTTTTCACCCAAACTGTTTTTATAATACATCATGGGCATCCCATGAAGCCATTAAAATTTGTAACATTTTTAGAGATTCATAGCATCTTTTCCCTAATTAATAAATCTAACACAACTTCAGATTCAGTTATTCAAAAAAATAAATGTTGCATGGAAATGCAAATAATTTAATATGATTTAATATGATTTTACCTACTGTGAATTACAATATGAGCAGTTTCAAGATATATTTAAAAAATGAACAAAGTACAAGGAAACATGACAACAATGTAACTGAAAATCGTTGTTTTGGGGAGAAACATATATTTTATCAGTACAAAGTGTAATGTATCCTAACCTTCTCTACATGTGATTTAGAATCGATTGATTTAGGTCCTGTGTATGATTTTTGATTCATCAGATCAAACATATAAACAGATATTCTGTGCAAAGAACAATTAATTGCATTGATTTAATATGACATATGATATTACTTACAGAACTGGAAAAAAATGTTAAGATTTACGTATTGTGTGCAAGCAATCTAATTCTGATAACAGTGAGACTAAAAAGGTTTATTAACAGCTATTAAACTTTTGAAGCATCTTCACTTAATTAAGCAAATTTCGCTAATCGTGAGTAGGACCAGTGTTTGAGAATCTCTACTTTGTACTTTTTTTTTACTTAATGTAGCATTTCGGCCTAAATGTTACATCATTATTTTGAAATCTCCAGAAAAGTATTTGAAAAATATGACACCCCCCACCCCCACCCCCAATGATAAAATGTGTTCCGATTTGGTGCAGAATATACAATATATACTGAAACGTATATTTATATAAAAAAGGATTTTGGGTGCAGTTCAGTTTGATCAGTTTTATGTAGAATATAGTTTCTTGTAATATGTTAAACAATTAGTGTGAACTCCAATCTAAGTCCAACTGAAAGAATGAATATATGAATGTTGATTGAAGTTCCGTGTAGAATCCAAATAAATGTCAT
>JABFEB020000038.1:6578274-6592781 GCA_019775895.2 Stomatorhinus ivindoensis | reverse complement strand
ATGTTGTCTAACCAAGAATGTTCCCATCAACTGAACTCCCCATCAGGTATTTTGCAGTTATAAATCCCTTTAAGGAACTGACCTCTTGATTCTTGAATGTTGAGAAAAGTATATTATGTAATTTTCATACTTTTATTTTTTGTTGTGATTTCAGTATAACTGTAATATCTCGTTATTTTAAGAAAGGCTATAGGTACCAGAGTCAAAATTTGTCTTCAGAGTAGGATGTCATACAGGAAGTTTGCAGACATTGTGCAAACACTGTACATTATTTTCTTTCAATGCCACAGAAATAATGAGATGAAAATTATGTGAAAGTTATGCCCTTTAAACCAACAGTGCAATAGATAGTGATGTCAGCTTATACAAACGATAAAATCTTCATTTGTTTCATTAATTAAATGACCAAAAATACGTAGCAAATTTGACCACCAATATTTTCTGTGCCTTATTCAGTATCAATATTTAGTAATACAGTAGTTTGAGCATCTATAAATCATCTGTCTTCACTGTCATTATTTGAAAATAAATACATTTATTTTATACAAGGTGGCCCAGAGGAAACTATCCCTTGTGCAAGATATCTGGAGAAAAACACTGAAATCTGGGTTTGAGAGAAAAAAAACACAAATAAAATACAGAATTTTTTGACCAGTACTTTAAGTTGTAAAAATGAACAGATAAATAAAAATACGTTATATATTGTTTTTTTATGAAAACTATTTGTCAGATCTTCAGATGAGATTTCTTCAGTTTGATATGGATTCCACATGATGCTGGGCTATTATATAATTTCTTTATACTGTTGATGCCAGAATGCTGCCTTTTATTTTTACTTGAAGTGACTTGAATTCTGAGTAACTGCTAACAATGAACACACATTTAATTAAAGCTAATTCATTTAGACCTGGACATTTCAAATCTTAGTCAAAGGTTGTTTTCCCACACACCTACCTGTAAGCTTTTGCTGTTAGGTGAGGGAATTAAGTAAGTGCAAGCGTCTGCTCTGAAATGACTTGTTTCCGTGGTTGTTAAGTTTACGCTGAAATGCGAGTTAGTTAGTGTTTTAATACTGTATGACAGTATTGTGGTATAGAATGTACCCTTGGTGGCCTATACCCATAAGAGTACAACATACATAGATTGAAAAAGTGAAAGGATACAAGCACTTTGTTATATATAATGAGAAATATTTATGTAGATTCTCTAATGAACTGGTTTCTTTATATTGCTGTACAATTATGGCCTTCCCATTCATAATAAAAAGGCCTAAAAATATATTTTTATTTGTTAGTTATTGATTTAAGCAGGACACAGCACAGGACAGATGCCTGAAATGGATTCATTGCGCGCTACTTTGTGAGAACATTTGTATTATTTGCATAGTACTATGAGGCACTTATCTGAATAGCTTGTCACCATCTATTCTTGACCAAAGGTATTGTTTTTAAGGCAAGATTTGGTATGTATTAAACATTATGCTTCCCGATTCAGCACTCAGACCCCTCGCGTTGAACATGCTACATACTAGCAAGCTGGTTTTGTTTGTTTTCTGTTTTAATCAAAGACCACTAGGGGCCTATGGCAGGTTGACATTGACTCCATGGTTGTTGTATTTCATGTCTGAGGTTTATATTCTATAATGGATGAAATAATATGAAAATAGCTGAGCATAGATCCTCAGCGTAAAAGAATTTGTTTGCAAATTGGCAGTGCTAACATGTAATTTGATTCTTTAATATGTGTTAGAAAATTTTATTGTACCATGAAAAATATACAATTACCACTTGAAATAAATGTTCGGCAAAGGTAAACAGATCAGGTTTTACAAGTGAAGTTACTAATGACTGATAATCACCAATACAGTAAATTTCTGTCAGGAGTAGCCTGACATAGATATAATGCTTATTTGTTTTATTTGGGTTGTGGGGTGAGATAAATGTCTTTTTTTTTTTTATTAACCCTGCCGTCACATTACAGGCTTAACCTAGATGGGTACGTTCTAACAGTGACTTTTGTACATTATATTAGTTAATAATCAGAGCTGACATGCCAGTCTTGTTCAACATCTTTTATAACAAATGCATTTTTTGTTAAATTCCGTAAATCAGACCGTCTTCTAGAGTGCCATAACGCAGAGGAGAAAAAATAACTTTGATCCACTTAACTCGAAAATAATACTACAAGCACTACTTTGGGCAGTGCTCTTCTCAAAGAACGCTGTTCACATCAGTGCTGAAGCAGTGTGAATCCTGCAGAGATCCAGCAAACCCATCTGTACACTAATGTCACTTAAGCTACTTTAATCGAGGGTCTGGATTATGCCACAAATTAAGTATTTTTCTGTTACTGGTCAGAACACTTTATAACATTTGCTTTATTTTTTCCCCTGTGTTTATTTTACTTATATAAAATAATATAATTTACATAACATTTATGGTAATTGCAGTGTATTTCTTAAACAAATGGAACAACTAGATTGGTGGGACACATTAGTTACAAATTTGGAACAATCAATTGATACAGCAGTTTTATATTGTTTTTTTTTATATAAATTCTACCCAGTGTAACATTGCAGACAATCTAATTAGAATACAGCCAAATTGTAGTATGTCTTTACATACTGGTATTTTATTTTAAAAAATTTTAGGCAGCGTTAATTCCCAGAAGCTTCCCAATTGAAGCAATTCGGCATTTCATTAGGAACTCTCCAGATATTCACTAGAGAAATTATCAGCTTTGTTTATATCAGTCCTTTAATTTGAAAAGGTAAGGCAATCCTGAAGTGATTTATGTTGAAAATTTCAAAAATATATATTTTTTTTCTTTTTCTCGATCAAGGACCAAATGAGATGGTATATCGACATTTCTTATTTAATTATAAAAAAAAGCAAGTACAAATTACCACAATTTAATTCCAAATCATATTCTAAATCGCACACTGGGAAATTTTTTGATACTGTGTGAAAACAAGGTCAGTCACAGCTTGTGCAGGAGTGGTCAGCATGAGTGAGGCTGTGGCTGGTGTTTGGGTGTTGCGTCATCACAGAGCCAGTACCCCTGATCTCTGCTTAAATGACTATTTTCTGGTGAATTTGTTATAGAAAAATCTTACTACTTTGCATGATTAATTGTCTTGTCAACACTAATTATGAGTAACAGTCACCAATACTTTACAGACTGATATAAATGATGTTTTATTTTGTTAAAAAACCTGAGTCTGCATCATTCCAGCTTAGCACACTAGTCAAATGGATTAACTAATAACTAATACTTCAACATACTAACTCAGTGTAAACGTGAGTCCAGTTTGGCATGACATTTTCAGTGTCTCCTTATTTAATAACACATTGTAAATGTAACATTACAATTTTAGTACCAGAAATCAGAGTCCCAGATCATTTTAAGACCGTAAACTGAATTTTTTTTTTTATTATTAACTTTTTCTATATCCTGTACTTCTGGAAGAGACCCTTGTTATTCAGTATTGCCTATATTTTGTACCGTGTTAGAGAACCTAAAGATATTTTTATTGCCCATCTTTTTGGCATTCTCATTCGTAATTTCATCTTGAATTACAGATAAATAATAATAATAATAATAATAATAATAATAATCTTGAAAACCAAGCTTTTGTGGTATCTAAGTGGAAAAACCAAGTTTGCCCTTAAGAATATGCTGCAGTATTTTTGTTTCAACTTGTATTCGTGTGTTCTTGTGTTCAGAGATGGTTTAATTATGTTTTTATTGTTGTGATGAAATGAAACAAGGTTGTTATGTTATAACTGCTGTTTTGAGGTAGATAGTAAATGGATTTATTTAAAAATTGTGGGTGTTTGACTTGTCAGAAACACTGGACTGTGAGTGTGTTTCCAAATATTTAATGACTAAGGACTACAATTAAAGAACTAAACATAATCATTGTGGAAATCAACATTTTTATTCCCATTATCCACAAAGGTTGGAAAGCTACTGTGTTTCAGAGGGAACTGTTTAGAATGAGCACTCATCTTATCTACTCAAATTTTATCAGTATATAAACAGGAAGGCAGGGCATTTTTATCCCTATTTCATTTGGTTTGGTACTGGAAGTATTGATTAAAGTAAGCAGAGGTGAAATGTATGGCACTGGTATGAATGACACCCAGTTATGGAGATAAAATAAAGCAAATCAAGTGGCAAAATCTATATTCTATATTCCCACCTGAAATAAAACTGCACATGTAATAAAGGTGAAAAAAAATTATTGTTAACATGACTAATGATCTTATGACAAAGCGGTTCGGAGATTTGCACTAGTCAGCTATGTTTTCTTGGATTAATAGCAATATACTTGAGAGGATAAACACACTTGCAAATCAAATAAATTGGAAAAAGAACTATGTGTTGCACTGTATTGTATGCAGTGTAGAAGATGACATTTGAGAAGGATTTTTAATTTCTGCATTGATATGTGAAATCTGTAGTTATACATTTCAGGCATGTTACCGTTGAGGTCTGTATGATGATATATGATAGCTTGAACACATTATTGAATAATTTTGTTTTATTTGCAATTAAACCATTAATAGTACAATAGGTAAAATAGAGAACAATAGAGAACAATAGAGTTGTGGGCACATTATTTTCTGTTTGTTTCCTCTAGTGATATGTTTGGACAAATGGAACTGCACTTAAATGCCTTTAGTGTAATTATACTTAATAAGAATTTTTAAATTGGATGAACACCAAAATAAACTTGTTATATAAAAGGATTTTTTTTAATTGCCTTTCACAGTAAAGTTTCTCTTCTCTGACTAATGGAAGGAAAAAAGCAAACAGATTTAAAGGCTTAAAGGCTTTCAAGAAAGATTGATATATAAAATCAGTACACTCATGATCGTAATGATTTTTGTTGTTGTTGTTAATAATATCATTATTATAATTATAATTATAACACTAATAATAAAATAATCTAGAATGAATAAAATAGCAATAGTAGCTATCCTGTTATTACAGCTTTGTGGTGTTGCTGAATAACGATGTTGCAGTTTGTCTAAATCTGTTGCGTGTTTGAGGAAGCAAAGGTATGTGCCTTCTTGTAGTTTTTTGGTGAGCTTATTGCTGTTCAGAAGCTGAAGCCAGCCAATTGTGTTTGCACTAAAACCAAATGCTTTTGTGATGTAGAGTGTGTAAGTAAGCGTGTTGCTTCACTTTGACAGTATGCATGAGTATGAAATTGGCAAGTCCCAGGGCTAGGAGAATCATTTGTCGAATCACTGCTTAGAAACCCCCCCAGAAATAATCTATATTCCATGTTGTTTTTAGATTTGGTACTATCCCATCTCAACATAAATATTTATACTGATCTATAATTCCACTAAAAATAATTCCATTCAATAAATAGTTGTAATACATTAAAAAAATAATGAAAAACATGGTTTTTGTATGAAAATGCACTTACTGTTGTAATATAATGTATGAGGTCGCCTCAAGACCATTGGCCAGTTTGTTTGGTTTATTTATGTAATTATATTTTCTGTTGTAGACTTATTTTCTTTGACAAATTAATTAGTTGAAGAAAAAAAAACAAACGCTTTGTCTTTAAAATGCACCTTATTCATGCTGATCTGAAAGGAGCTGATTGGCAGTCCAGTATCTCTGTTTTAGTACTTAACTTCACGGCATGTTTTACTGAAATGTATTCTTTGGTTGTTTTCAACATTATGCTTGTTTTACTATACCGCCATACATATTAATAAAAAAACCTTTATCTATTTTCTAGAAATATTTAAAGGGATGTGCCAAAGTGTTAGAGGCGATCTCCCAAGTTCATTTAAATTTTTGTTTGTACATTCTTCCCTTTCTTTAGTTACAGCAATGGTATGTGCTTTATAAAATCATACATGTACACTCTATAAGTGCGTTAAACAGTTTATTTTAGCAACCGTATCCTTACTTGACATTTACACTTAGCCCTGTATTTCACGTATATTTACTAGTGATGTGTATATGTCATAATAAAGAAAATTGCCGTAATGCTTCATTATGTTACATATTATTGTGACTTTTTTCGAAATACTGTGAAGACTTATCTTGCATATACTTTATACAGAAGTATTAAGCCTTAATACAAAAGTCTAAAAAAAACTTGGTGTGGAAGAATAAACTGATTGTTGCTAAGTAAGGATGATTTTTTGTAAATGTTACCAGCACTTTTTTGTAATTTTCACTTTCTGAGGTATTGTACAAGTTCACGCTGTTTGTGAAGTTTGAATATGAAGGAATAAAATCTCTAGTACTTTCCTGTACATTACTGAATGTCAGACGTGTGTTTTTATTTTGCAGTCTAATAGCTTACATTTTTTCATTTAATGCCTCTGAAAGATCTGTAATCACATAGTAAAGAAACACACAACAAAACATATGTAGATAATACATGTTTTATAATAATGTCAACATACATTGTTATTATATTGTTAACCTTTTGTGGCTACAGAGTAAATCAAGGAAATGATTTACAAATCAAGGCCATGATTCCAGAAATTCATGTTACCATTTAAGGCAAGGCAAATGTCTTTCTATTTTAGCATTTTATATATCATGTAATGTATTTTAGTATAATATATTTCACATCAATTAAATCCATTTTAAGAAATAATTTTAAGTGATTAAGCATGTCAGTTAAGTAACTTTTACCAAGTATTTTTTGCATGACAATATTCTCTGTTAAAAACAAGCCATTAAAGCAAACTGAGGAAAATCACACCACCCTTTGCAAAAATATAACATAAATTTATTATAATTGACATAAATAATAGATTTAATGGATCCACCCAGTCAGGAGTTGTTTTGTCACTTCCATGTCACATATTTTTATGTGCTATACCTCTAGTATACACCCTTATGTGCTGTACCTCTAACATATACCCTCATTCTATACCTCTAGTATACACGCTTATGTGCTGTACCTATAACATATACCCTCTGGCTATACCTCTAGTATACACCATTATGTGCTATACCTCTAACATATACCCTCGTGCAATACCTCTAGTATATACCCTTCTGGGGTAATGCCAGACTTTCCTAGGCAATATCCATCTGGCTCAGGGAGACTTTATCTTCTAAGTATGCAAGATATTCTCTGCAAGAACATCATAAGGGGTGTCCAGGTAATATTTATACCTAAATAAATCATAAAAATCAACATGAATAATATGTTGAGCCAATAAAAAAAACAATTTATCTAAAACATAATTTATTCAAACGCAAGCATCTCCGAAAAACTCTCTGCATGGCTTCTGTCTTTTGGCATAAGTCAGATATGCTTCTTCAGACACGTTATTTTGTATGACCCAAACTTGTAAGCTTTATGTATTTATTAATATTAACCTTAATATTGTATTATGATTTGAAGGTTTTTCGACTTGCTTATGAAATTGAAAGGTGGAACAATCCTACATTTACTACATATGCTTGGCACAAGGTTCCAGATAACAGAAACTAGTCTGTATGATGCTGTTTTACAGGTAAGTAAAGATTGTTTTGTGTGCATTATGCATATTTGCTGTTTATAGATATATTAGCCAATGAATTGCAGGCCACAAGTGATACAGCCTGGAGAGGATTTCTCTCCATTGCAGATAACTCCCTATGAGCAACGCATGTTTTTGGAGATCATGCCACACACACACACAAATTATGGATCTATATCTTTCTGGAGACTCTCCATTCATTTCTTTGTGCATAACCCTACAACCTTAACCTCTACCCAGCTCTAACCATAAGTAACCAAACAAAATTCAAGACATTTGACATTTTTTGTTTTTTTATTGCAGTCACAGATTTTTATAAAATTGGGTTTCCTCAGGTGGGGATTGAAAAAAATGTCCCCAAAAGGTAAAAAATTACAGGATTTATTATCACGTTGTGGGGACATTTGGTCACACACACCCACGCACACACACAACTGTGAATCAGCCACCACGATGGCCTGACTGTAACATACAGCCATCCACGTTCTAACTGCTCACCCAGCACAGGGCTGTGGGACCTGGAATCCTTCCCATCCAATGAAGGATGCAAGGCTGATGTGAACCCTGGATGAGATGCCAGCCTATCGCATGTATCAGGGCTTCCCAAAGTCCGGACCGTGGTCTGGATGCAGACTGAACCACAAGTTAATAATCTGGACCCAAGCAGTAATGCATCTTATGAATGAATACGGTTAACATAAAAAAGGCTTAACGTGGTTTAAAGTACAAAACTGCAAGGTACAATCACCAAACTTCACACACACATAACTGGTAATATTCCCCCCACCATGACAGTCTCAAAACGATCAGTGAGTGTTAAAAAGGTCCCATTATTGTTGTTCATTGATGTGTATATTGAAGATTGTTGTTAATTCATTAAAGCTCTTGAAATTCTGTTTTGTTGCTGAAAATTGGTCCTGGCCTCTGACTTTAAACACAAATCTGATGTGGACCTTTGACCAATGGCTTAGGGCATTGGCCATGAAGCTCACCTAGGGCACCGGTCAGTGAAAATCACCTTGGGTGCTGGCCTTGGGTGCTGGCAGTGAAGTTCCCTTGGGGCACTGGCCTAGGGCGCTGATAGTGATGGTCGCCAAGGGTACCACATGGGCTTCACCCGGCAAACAGCACGCACACAGAAACAAGGTGAGATTTCAACCTCCAAACCTGGAGGTCTGTGCCAACAGCGCCACTTAGTGTCAGAGCCTGTCAATGAAATTGAATTCAATCGAGTTTTCTAGCTAGTGTTACCACATTTAACCATTAATGGTGTGTCTATTTAGATGTAGTTAGTAGAGCTTCCCTATTCCTGATATGCAACCTATGATGTACTACTATTTATATAATGGCTCATCAACTAAGGCAAAATTTCATGCAAGGCATAAAGGTAAATCGGTAGGTATTGAGTGTGTACAGAGGACTCCTCACCTGGGTGCAGATGACCTGGATTCTAGCTTGACATGAATCACTTCTCTCCTTGAGGAATTATGAGAAACAAGTATGGCTATACGATATTGGAAAAACCTCAAATATCTTGGTGTTTTTTGGGAAAAATATTCGGAAAAAGGAATAAAAAATTGACCTAAAATAAACTTTAGCCAAACAGAATGTATTATATTCTACCAATAGGGTCTGTCAGATAAGTTTTAGGTGCTGCCAAGATTTTTGCCAATAGATGCAAAGCAATGCCAGCAAATCACTTGCACTGTGCTCAATATCGTCTCTATGGAATACAAAATACCTTTATTTCCAAACAGCAAAAACGAAGAGCATACAGTGTTTTGATAACCAGATTGATTGCATTTCTCCTCCTCACTCATTTTATGAAGTGTCTCAGAAAGGCACCACACTGTATTTGCGTATGATTGGCTTGGAGAGCCACACGCAGAGCACCTGTAAAAGCAGCGACTGGTTTGTTTTTTGTTTTTACATTGATTTTTTTAACATGCAGTAGCTAATCTCAAAAATGAACGATTATTAACATTGCAGAGCTTGAGAAGTTTGGCTTCCCATGACACAATAAAAATGTTTTAGTTAACTGACTGATTATCAAAAATAGGCTTGGGTGGTGTTAAGGCGATATGGTCTGTCATTTGCCCCCCCAGCTAATTTTAAATGCCAAGACTTCAAATGACCAGAATAAGAGAACCTTGTATCTGCAAAATCATTATTTTTCAGGAGATACAAAAAATAAAAATAAAAATTCCTGCCGCATCATTGTAGTTAAGGTTTGTAGTGGCAGTGAATATGACAGTGATATGTATGAAGCATTTAGCATTCATCTTCATTGCCTATTATAACATTCAATGTAATTCTGAAGGCATGGATACGTGAAACTTATTTTGTTTTAGATATTGGCACAGAGAAATAAGTCATGGTGATGAACAGTGTCAGTGTGTACCTTCTCAGAAAGGTATAGGAGTTTTTTTTACTGTCTGGGTCTATTGAGTCAGATTCAGACCCCAGACTGGTCTTCCCCTCTTATTAGGGCAATCACAGGATCTTATTGGCAAAAAAATGCCCCAGATAAAATGCCCTACAAAAGCCTTAATATCTTGGAGGACTCTTTTTTTTTTTATTAAACAAGTTAATGTGCATTCTTCAATAGACAGATAACCCAAAACCACCTGAACTGAAAAAGTTTGGTTCAAGAATAGTATCACAAATCTCCCATTTACAAACAAGCCTAGAATATCCAAAAATTGTCACAAAGACTATGTTACTATTTCTTAAGTACATTCTTAAGTAAAGCCTTTCACCTTGAACTTATACTCCATTTTGGCATTTTGTAATAGTAATAATAATAATAATAATAATAATGATACATCTATTTCTTTCCCAACAAACAGAGAGGAACAGCCAGCCTTGGATGGCTATTCACTGATGGCCCGCTGTGACCTTTGACCCCATCCTAAGAGAACATAACATACAAAGCCACTACTATTTGCAGTGTATCCAGCTAAAACGAAACATTAGGAAAATGATTAATATTAGAAACATTAATACTAAGAATTTTACTCTTCTTAAAACTTAAAAAAAATATATTGTATCATTTTTATTGATAGTAATTTAAAGAAACTCTGATTTAGACAAGCTGAAGGGTAAGGGAATCTCAACCTTCTTAGAGATTCAAATGAGCACAAACTTCACAGACGACAAATCATACATGGAAAACTTAAATATACATTAGACAGGGATGGCCTAAACCAGGTCTGATTGATTACCAAAATATTCACAGCTGAGCCTAATTACTCCTTTTATTAACTTGGGGACAAATACTTGTTCATGCTTAATAACTGCACATTTCAGTTCAATATAACTGGGGCAACATTACTGGTGCAATTTTTCTTCTTTAGCCCCCCGTCTGTACTACTAGAAACAAGAAAAAAGATCTAATTGAGTTTCAAAAAGCTGGAGAAATAGTGAAAATCGTATCAGGGGTGAAAAAGTTTTCCAGTACACTTTTATCCAGCACAAGGTTAAACTGAGCCTCAGTTCTATCCTGAGAAACTCAAGGCAGGTGTCAAGTCTATCACAGGGCACAAACTAAGCAGTTTTGAGTCTAGGGTGACTAGATAATCCATGTCTGGGAGGGCACTTTGAGCTACTTGAGGTTTTACAAACTACTTTCAAACTGAAACACTCCTGTGCTTGGCTAAATAGTTCAGCTCTTCTTGTGCTTTGACTGGTTTGTTTCCTGGAGTGAAAGATTCATCCAGCTGTTTCACATTAACATTAGTAACACATGCATGATTACAGGAGACTGACTTATCAGCACACTGCAAGAACTCAGTGCTTAAGTGAAATCCAGGTCCTTTTAATTGAAATGGTAATTTACAATTCCTGTCCTAGCTCAGAGTGTCCTCTCTGATATTGTTTATCTGGTCACCCTAATCAAACACGATACAATCAAATGACACGCCACTGAAACACAGAATGTAAATACTAACATGTGGTTTAGTCATCTGACCGACTTGAAATTCAAGTTTTATTATTTGGGTTTGACATAATTTTATCAGTTGTTCTCTTAAACCAATGTCTTAGTCATTTTTCTCTACATTTTTATATATTTTGGTACGAACATCAGGCAAATTCCGTTGAAATTTAACAGGAGAAAATACCAGAGCGCCTGGACTTGTTTGAATGCTGATTATTTATCCGCCAAGGAACTCTTATTTTGAAAAGCACTTACCGGAACTGTTTTGCTACCTTGTTGCCAGCCGTAATTTCCCGGACTTGACGTGGAAATCGAGTTGGAGATGCTGCATAAGGAGGAAATTCGCCTATTATGTTCTATGAAGTTTGTTGCTGAGGCGTCATGTTAGATTTTTCTTCAACGACTGCAGGTAAAATCGGTCTCTCTAAGTAAATAAGAAGTAAAAGCTGGCGTAATTATTTTAAATTCGCCTGTAAATGCGTTGATTTGTTAAACAGAAGCAAACTTCTATTGAAATGGCCAACGCGATTGTTGATACGTGAATCATAAACCTGAAATAATGTAATTACGTCACATACATTGTATTAGTAACTATATACATGAAGTTGGCTCTGTGACATTCCGTACAACGGCTAGTGCGCAAATTCGAGTTACCTAATTAACTAGTAAAAAATTAAATATGAGGTTGAATCTACTTTTTCTAACAAGGTATTTTGAAGTAAGCAAATTTTAACAGGGGCAAAGTTCTGTAGAATATAACACTACTTTTAATCCTTATGTATTGCATTTTTTAAACACCCCCCCCCCCCCCCCCCCATACAGTTAACGCGATTTAGTGCTTTCTGTTAATGGAGTTTCGTCACGTTGGAAGCGAAGCCAACGGGGCTGAATGAGTTTGATTCTAACATATATTCGGATATTTGTTTATACATCGTGGATTTCTTAGTAGTAACCTATAGCGCCAACGTGACTAAGGCTGTATTTGTGCGGAAATGCTTCTCATTCCACGTTTTGTTCAAACTTATTTTAAACGATTACAGACAAGTCATAATCCATAAATGAAGCGTGAAAATATCGCTGAAGTAAAACACCGTGTTCCTCTGGTGTTGTAAGGCGAGGCTGTGTAGGAAACGTCGCGTTTGAGGCGGAATGCTGAGCTGGCTGCCGCGGAATGCTGTCAGGGTGCAAGCGTCAATATTAATTCGGGTTTCCTTGTTGTTTTTTTTCCTCCTGTTCCTTCACAGATTGCTGTCAGAAGACGTGAAAATTGCTGCTGCTTCCTTCTTTTAGAGCCGCTTAAAGGGGACAACATCAATAAATTCGTGTTGAGGCTCTCCCCGTGGAAGATATTATTCTTATAGTAATTAATTAAAATATTAACAAATCTTATAATCTAGACAATTTGGGGGGAAAAAATACGTAGCCATGTACTGGAAGGCTTGTCTTGGGAATACAATTTAACGTAGCCATGAGATAGAGAAAAGTATAGTTCGCATTATTTTACTTTTGATAAATAATCTGGCCGTGAGCATGTTTCTCGCCCTGTTCAAGTGCCTGCGAAAGGGAAAATATTTCATACTTATCCTGTTGTCTGTTTCGGTCTTGGCCTGGATTGCCAGTTTTGCCAGCGACATAGTGCGGGAGGTGCCAAACACTTTATTGCTCTGGTCAAAAACAGATAAGCCTACCAAAAATGTTATGCATGAACAAAAACCTGGTCTCATGGAGGAACTGTCAAGTAGAAAACCACATTCAGACACCAGTAATCCATCTCTTCAGAAAACTTGTCCTCTCCGATCACCGCTTCTATGTGAGTACTCTGAGGAACACTGCTGAATGTCTTTTTGTAATGTTGCTTGCTAATGTTAAGGTATGCCTACTGCTGCACACTTCCAGGAAAAGGGGTTCAAATCCCATCTACCCCTTGCATGTGTGGAGGCTGTGTATATGTTCTTCATGTAATGTGGTTTCTCCATCCATCCAAAAAAACTTGCTGTTAGCCTCACTGGTGTCTCTAAATTGCTTGCAGTTCCTTGTGATGGACTGGCATCTCGTATAGTGTGTACCGCAGCCTTGGGCCCTGTGTTGGACTGGCATCCTTTATAGCGTGTACCTCAGCGTTGGGGCCTGTGACGGACTGGCCCATCATATAGCGTGTATTGCAGCCTTGGGCCCTGTGTTGGATTGGCATCTTGTATAGCGTGTACCTCAGCGTTGGGGCCTGTGACGGACTGGCCCCTCATATAGCGTGTACCCCAGTCTTGGGCCCTGTGACGGACTGGCATCTCATATAGGGTGTACCCCAGCCTTGGGCCCTGTGACGGACTGACCCCTTGTATAGCGCGTACTCCAGTGTTGGCCTCTGTGACTGTTATTGCATTATGTGCTGCACTCGTCCTGCAGTAAACACATCAGGAGCATTGTAATTAATGCTGGACGGAATGCATACAATTACATGTTGATTTTCAGGACATTTGTGGAATAAGAAAATTAAGTGGGGGGAAAAAACCAGGCTACGTGGAAATTGATGCATTCCACAATGGATTTGCATGTCAGTAGGTACTGTAGTTTAGGAGATTGATTCACCATTTCTCATTTTATCCTGTAACATTTATTTTTGACCCTGCTCAGTGAACAGTTTTATGAAAATTGTCTGTTGCTAGGTCATGCAATATAGAAAGAGCTGGTATCTGAAGAAATCCTAATTACGCAGTATTTGTGAAATCGGTGCATAAATTATTCATTGAGCTGTGGTAGTTTTTTATGTACCAGTTTTTAAAATTAATCATGCTGTGAAAAGAAGTTTTACGAATTTATTTTTTTAGTTATTAAAATTTTGCTAAGCTGTTTGAGAATTTCAAATGCATCACGTAGGCTATATTACTTATTTTATGAGTTTGTTACACGCATTTATCAATTAAATCCCAATGGGAGATGGGTGTAGTCTGGCATTAACTCAGACGTTCAGTGTTATCCCAAAACTATTGGTTACTGTAGGATTGTATTCCAGTTATTCTTAAACTTATTCATTGCTTGCAATAGGTATTTAACTA
>JABFEB020000038.1:6550373-6560484 GCA_019775895.2 Stomatorhinus ivindoensis | reverse complement strand
GCCATCTCCACATCATTGCATTCAGTTTTTATTCACAATTTGTTTAGTGTCCCAACTTTTTTGGAATCCGGTTTGTAATTTTGGGGGGCTGGGAACCAATTAATTGGTCTTCCATTATTTCTTATGGGCAAAATTCGATTTTCTCGTACTTTTTAGGATTCGATCCGGAGTTCTGAACGGATTAAGTTCGATTTCTGAGGTACCACTGTATATGCATTTTTATAATTATAATTATACACATACACACATCAGGTATGCATGCATGCCGCCAAAGACTCAAATACTCGCGTTATGAGAACAACAGTCACAGGAATCACAGTATTTCCGGCTTCTAGTTTTCTAAATAGAAGTCTCAGTTTGACAGTGTAGTATACATATAACCAGGGATTGACGTAACTGGTACGCAAGTACGCTTTCACCTTTAAAAGCGATACGTGCGGCAATCGATTGTTGTAACAGCGCGAATGTGTACGTATTTTATATGCATTTTCGCCGATATGACAAGAAATTATCGTGCATTTTAATCTCTACACCTATATATTCTAAGTACGAATTAGCATATAAATGTTAAAATGCACAGTAACTTCTTGTCATATCGGCGATAATGCACATGAAAAAAATGCGTACGCATTCACGCTGTTACAACAATAGATTGCCGCACGTATCGCTTTTAAAGGTAAATGCGTACTTGCGTATCAGTTATATCAATCCCTGCCTATATCATACTGTACATTCGTTATGTTGTACACTCAGTTCAGTATGGCACCCATGTTCTAAATATTTATTCCATGAATTAAATATAAGGGGGGCGAACGTTCGTAACGCATTTTAAGGATAATGACGATCGTATTAAAACTGGGTTGTTTCCATTTTTAAAGTAACCGTATTTGAGTCTTGAGGATTTCTTTATCTTCTAAGCATCGTAAAAAAAACGAAACGAAAAAGACACCCAGGGGAATTTTGCGAACCTTCGTTCAGGTGAACAATTTTAAGTTTGCCGAAGTAAAGACGCGTTGGTCAAGAGAACATAAACTATTGTCCAAAATGACTTGCAACAAGTGAATATCCATTAACCACATTTTCGCTACATTTTCCGTCTTCCTAACACGCTAGACTGTGTGCGGTTCACCAGAGTCACAAGTTATCTGTTAGGTATCCTGAACAATTCTGATGTAAGGGCATTTCAAGAACACGCTCCTGTGTCACTGTTTTCTGCACCATTTTGGACGGGACATTCCCCCACCCATACAGACTATCATCCAAACCGGCCAAACTCTCCACAACACATTTCAGCAGTAAATAGCGCAGGATAGCGAATGCCGGAAGTGACGTTTACCTTGCGGATGTGTCGTGTACAGCAGTTTCCCGCGGTTTGGAAGAATCAGCGAATCAATTGCTACTAGCAAAAAAATCACTAAACTAGCAAAGACCGACCGACAGACAGGTGATGGGTCTTGGGCCAAATAGGGATTTAAAACAATAATAACGACAATATCCGCTGCTTTACATGAATTCAGAACAGTGACGTTTAAGTGTTTACACACAGGGTAGAGAAATATTTAGTGCCAAACTCGATATGCCTCCTAAAAAACGTTGCAACGGCATCCAGTTTAATAAGGAAATAAAGCAAACCAACAACAGAAGGGTGTCTCCAGTCAAGCAGGAGAATCTGGAGTTCAGCGAAGATAGGTAAGTCATGTTTAAACATCTGTTTGTTCGTAATTTAAAGCAAACGGTTAACTTTATTAGCAAGAAATGTTGGCAATTGAGGAACTAATTCAGAATTAGTGTCGAGTCCATGTACGAGAGAAGGTCTGTTAAAATAAATCAAGTAGTTGTTTTTGCCTACTAGGTTTCTGGTTTGTCCTACGCGACGTTATTCTGACATTCTTAAAACCAGCTAAGAGATATGATAAGCTGTAGTAAAAATGGCGAGTTGCTTATTGTCCGCTTGATGTATAAATAGGGGAATACTATCTGTGCTCTTTATTTTGGAGCATACATTACCCACTAGCCGTGTGAGAGCCAGTTAGCAGTTTGTTCTAGTTCGCTTCCGCCTTTAAATATCTCGGCGACGTTAACGGTTCGCAGTTGCTGCCACAATTCTAAGGTAGTATGTTCTAGTAATTCTTTTAAATGTGCCGTATTTGTGTCAGGTTTCTAATAAGGGACGTACCAGACCTCACAAAGTAATCAACCGGATTTTCTGAATACTTTTGCCAATCCATGGCTGACGTACCATGTTGAGGAGTTTAAAATTAGTCGCACATGGCCCTTTTAAACAGGAGAATTATACAGCTGTTGTTTACTGGGGGGTTATCACTTCGTCACCGTCAGCTTTTAACAGCATCGCAAAATTCGCTCATTTCCAAGTGGAGCTATTGGTTTCTCTTTGAGAGTTAGGGGTTAAGGTTGTGAGGTTAGGTCTGGGCCTCATTCTTTGCAAGCTCGTACTTACCAGTTTGGCTAGAATCGTTCTAGCCAGTATCAGACTAATGCCACATCTTGGTCACAGTGACATTCCCGCCCAGTATCCAGTGACACCCGCAGAGAAACATTGATTTTAATTGTTTTCGCCTATTCATCTGTTGCAGACACAAAAACAAGGATGCAGACTTTGTAACTTTGTGCAAGAAACTGAAGGTGACGGATTTAGTGTGTGATCGTGCCTGGTCAGTATGGGAGATGATGCTGGTATCGATGGATACCGTGCAGGTCAGTTGTTCTATAACGTTTATAGGTATTGCTGATTAATTTGCAGTTTAAGATTCAAGACCCTTTATTTGTCGCACACACAGCTTTATAAGTACAACGTAGGAACATGTACCCTGATTCTGTCCTGAAAATGCAATAAAGTTGATCAAATTGAGTTAAAGATGAAGATATTTATAGATGCATACCTAACATAAACTCTGTTTAACCCACGATTCTGTTCAGTTCTGCAATGTCTAATGCCTAACTGAGAATAGACTGTATAATATTTTGTATAGTCTTTAATAGTCATCTGTATTGAACGGGAATTAGTTAATGTTGGATGTAAAGACCTGAATGATTGGTTTATTGGTGTTTGGGATGTTTATGAATTGACGTAGGAGACCAGCAAGCAGTACTGGGCAGCATGTCTGTTTATTGCTGCCACGGATTTGGAGATGCAGACCTTCACCATCACCGATGTCCTAAAGGCTGCTCATCTCAGGTAAGTGTTGTTCAGAAAAGGTTCTGGTTTATTTTTGAAAAAACCTTCCGGGGGGTGTGTGTGACTCTGTGCCAATTTAGACCACCAAGCCAAGTCCCTAACCCTGTTTGCTCCAGGGACTGGGTAATGTTTTCTCAGTTCTAACCCACTTTAGATGGAAGCCTCTGCTAAAATAAATGTACATATATGAAATGTTTCATTTGTAATCTTTAGATAATGGACCGGTAGATGGGCAACCTTATTTATATATATTCAGGAAATGGCTTATTTGAATCACATATAGGTTGGTGAGTATATTATGGTAGGTATTGTTCCTTTTCTGTCCAGGCAGAAGCAGTTGTTTGACCTGTTAAAGCTGATGGATATGAACATGGACACCATCAGCACCAAAGTCAATACAGCCATGAGTAGATTGGAGAAGAAATATGACGTGTTGCAGGCGCTCTTCCAGAGGTTTGAGAGGTAAGAGTGGTACTGAATACTCTCAGCCTTGGGCTTTTTTCTGTGTTTGATCTTGGCCTCAGCGCTTGAGTGTGTCTTATGGTTTATGTTCTTTGCTTCTCTGTTCTTGGCCAGCGGTGCCCAGCCCTTTCAGGCAAAAGCTGAAAGTGCACATTCAGGTGCCAGTCCTGTGTTTCTTTCGTTTGATACCTTGCTCATATTCTTTTTTTCCTTTCTTGGTTGTTTACTCATCAGGAAGTTCTAGCTCTGCTTTCCATATTCCAGTAGATATATTAGTTTTGATTGATTCCGGATCCTTCTGATTAGATCATAAGAGACTTTAAGGATGAGTAAAATCTAGGCCAGAGTCTTTAGATTTTTTTTAATCAAAAGCTAGTCTTAATCACCTTAGTTAGTTTTAACTGTTTGTAATATTATTTAGTTCTTGATGAAGTTTCTACCTTTTGATAATTCAGTGTGTTTTTAATGGCCTTATCCTCTCACCATGATTGTACCCCTAGTTGCTAGCGTGGTGTTAAGTCAGCATAATGTGACGAACATCATGTTTGTAATAACACTTCTTACAAGTGTGTTTTGTCTCAAGACCTACCCATCTGCTAGTATCTGGGCTATAGATTCTTTGATAAAGTTGCATACATAGGTGATGCATATCCAGACTTCTAGCCACACTCTCCTATAGCCATTTTCTATCTGGTAAAGAGTCTCCTCTCTGTCCTTCCTAGGTTCATCCTGTCCTCATAAAACACAGGCTATCTTTGCTGAAGTCCACACAGGTTTAACCGAGTACACATACTGCTCCTTTTGAACCCATGCCTCATTTTCCAGAGTTTTTGCACCATGTTCTCCTACTTTCCCAAGAATCCTCTGCTGATCACATGATGAACCTGCTGCCCACATTGCTTATTCCACCAAACATATGATACATTTTTAGCAGAAGCATCGATATACGTCTGTAGAGCAGGCACTGGTTACATTAGGCTACTTCAAGCAGATACAACTTATCCTTCCACAAGGTCTTAAACATTTTACTTGTGGTTTTCCTGTTGACACTTTTAATCCAGCTAAAATGGGTGAACTCTAAAAGCTTGTATGCATGGTTGCTGAATCTTGTTCTCACTGCTTTCTCAGGATGCTAGTGATTATGGAGTATGGTAGTGTCTAATTTTTTTGATTGATCTGGCTCATTCACCAGGGAAGAACACTACTTTTGAGAAGCACAGTTAATATAAATTATGTTAATCTCAATGCTTATATGTTTCTGCTTTGAGATTTTCAGTCGAAGCAAACCTGGAAGTCAAATGGCTTGTTTTGTATAAATTCATATTAGATGGTAAATTGGTTATGTTTGCTTGGTGCTGCAGTAGTCGGTGCCCATATATTTGAAATATTCTGGTCCAGCACATGTTTAGGTGTTGAGTTGTTTTTTGGAACACTATACATCTTGCATGTTGATGGATTTCTTTGTGTACATATCAGATAAGTTTTGTTTTATGTCTGGAATCTTTAATTTTTATTGGTCAGTTTAAGGCTTGTGTCACCTTGGGGGTTTAAGCAGAGTTAGGAGCAGTTCCTAGTTTAGGAGGGGTGTCTAGTGGTATATCTGAACAAGGAACCAGCAGGTGATCCATGGGAAAAGGTGAAACGGGTCCTTACAAAGTGTATGAATTCGAGATGTAGGATTTGTAAAACCTGCTTCCTGCAATGAACCTGCCAGACACAGAACTATAGCCACTGGGTTTTAATATAAATTTATTTTTCATTTCATCCTTTTAGGACGTGTGATAAGATCTTCACTGACAATATCTCCAAGTAAGTCCAAAAGGAAAAGAAAACTACGTCTTTCCGTAGACGAGTTATTGTGATGAGTGCTATTGCATTAAGCAAATAGCAGCAGTAATTCTAACACTCATTGAGTGTTGTGTGTTTAAATTTTAGCTGTCATTCTTTATTGTATGTGTCTTGAGTCGTGCCAATGCAACATTACTGGTGATTTCTTTATAGTAAACATGTATGATTGTGGGATTGCATGGTGGTGCAGTAGTTTGCACTGTCGCCTCATACCTCTGGGACATGGTTTCGAGTCTCTGCCATGGCTCTGTGTGTGGAGTTTGCATGTTCTCCCCGTGTCATTCTGTGATTTGCTATGGATACTCCGGTTTCCGTCCACAGTCCAAAACATGCCGAGGCTAATTGTAGTTACTAAATTGTCCATAGGTAAGCATGTGTGACTGCGCGTGTGTCTCCTGTGATGGGTTGGCGGCCCGTCTTGGGTTGTTCCTTGCCTTGCACCTGTAGCCTCTGGGATAGGTTCTGGACCCCCAGTGACAAGTGATTTTGGAAAACAGATGGATATATGATTATTAGCAAGCTGCCCCACATTTAAATGATCGGTTCACATGGAACTTGTAGTTAAATCTTACGTTGAGTTGCATTACCCTAGAATTCGCACTGTATCCTAGAATAAGATTTTTTCCCTGCTTATTCATGGTAGCTACATCGAATTGGTAGTGCCTGAAGTTTGTCTTTCTCCAGGGAAAAGGATGGAGTCGAAATCAAGGAGATTGTGCGGAGCTGCTGGGTGCTGTTTTTGCTGGCTGTTGGTGAGTCGGTGGTATAACGTCAAGGGCGACTTCTGCGTTAATTGCTACTATAAATGTGGGTTTTGAGTAGAGTAACACTGCAGTAAACAGACACTGAGTTGCTTTCCTCTCCATGAATCACTTGTTCTGTAGCCGGTCCACATTTAGGAGTGTCACACTCCTTTGTTTTGTTCAACTGCAGGAACTAAAGCAGTCCTAAGAACTTTTTGTCGACGTGCTACATGTCAAAGAAACTCGAACAGTCATTTCTAAATACACTTCCATAAAAACCTAAACTAAAAAGTTGGTTATCAGTTGGGGGGGTATTTGTTTGCAAAAGCAAAATAAAACCCAGTTTTGATAACTCTTAATCAATCCCGGATACCCATATAGTAAATAAATGTCATTATAATGAATTATGTGCTCCATATGAACCAAATGCACAGTGTTTTATATACTTGGATTAAGAAATTAATTAAAAGTCAAGGAAACCCTTCCAAACTGATTTATTAGAAACTTATCAAACTGATGTTACACACTTCAAGACGCGTGCGTATTTGAAGTTCCTGTTTCTCAGCCTTGTCCTCGGGGATTCCTGCTGGGAGGAGCAAAAACGTGGACCATCCGGGGGTCCCCGAGGACCAGGCTGAGACACGTGGACTTAAAGCAGTGTTTCCCAACCCAGTCCTCAGAGAACCCTGGACAGTCCACGTTTTTGCTCCCTCCCAGCTCACAGCCAATCAGGAACACCAAATCAGATGCGCTGGGAGCTGAGAGGAAGCAAAAACGTGGACTGTCCGGGGTTCCCCTAGGACCAGGTTGACACACATGGACTTAAAGCATGCATGCGTCTAAATGTATGACACCAGTTTGGACTGTCTGGCAGAACCACTCCCTTAAGTGGGCTGCATGCTACCAGCTTCCACAGACTCTGATCGTGCTGCTCTCTTTGGACGTACAGGATCAGTTCTACAGATGGAGGATGACCTGGTCATCTCCTTCCAGCTGCTTCTCTGTGTGCTGGCCTTCTACATTAAACGCTGTCCTGCGGCAATTCTTCAGCAACCCTACAGTAAGACGTCCAGCTTATTAATACTGTTTCATTCCCAATCACATATTATAACGATACCCAAAAACTCAACGGAGATAAAGATTTTTATTGGTTATCAGCATTTTTTAGGAGTCTGTCCAGTTTTAATTGTGGCTGACTTGCATTTAGGATTCAGTCCTTGAATACGTTTTACTTCTTTTGCACAGAGACGGTCAGTGGTGGGGCCGCCCAGAGCCCCCCAACTCGCACGTCACGACGTAATCAGGGTAGAGCCAAACCCCGACCTCCAGATGTCGATAACGCCCTGATCGAGGTCCTTTGTAAGGAGAACGCCTGCAGTGGTGATGAGGTCAGGAAGACGCATTTCTGCTGTCTTGTATCCGTATGATTGTCTGTGTTAACTCAGACTGTTCAGGGCCCTCTGTGTTTCCGAACAAGTTAACAACAGAATCCTGACAATGAGACCCCGTTATGTCTGCAGCTTTTTAAAAAAAGTTTTGCCATAAAAGGTCAGTAAGTCACAAAAATTCCTAAACCGATAAAAAGACTTAGACTTTTACGCAACACATTAAAAGCTGCAAACTCAATCGGTCTAAAGTTTTAAACATGGTTTCAGTGTTTAAGTAATGCATTTCATTCAGATTTATTTGATAATGCCTTTTTAAAATGGCAACAAAATCAGTGCGTGAACCAAGGCATGATGGAGTCCAGTGTGACCCCCCCCTCCCCCATTTTCTTAGTGGTGTATTTTGACTAAAACCAGGGACATCACATTATTGATTACTGAGCTTTCTGTTGTACTTCCGTAGGTGAAGGATGTCAATCTGAACAGCTTCACTGCCTTTCTTGATTCTATGGGGCTCTCTGCTTCCAAAGATCTTCCAAAGGTTTGGAAATTTGTAGTCTGAATCAGTCCCTTAATGCAGTGCTCAGTGACAGTGGGGGTTTCTTTCTGGAAGCCCCCAGGATGGAGTATCTTAACCCATGAGCATGTAGCCTTATGCAAAGTGCCAATGATGTATATTCTTCCTTCAAATAAGTCCAGTTACCCGTTTTTATTTTAGGAGCATGTGCTTAGCAAGCAGTATGAAGAACTCTACCTCAAAAATAAGGACTTCGACGCCCGTCTCTTCTTGGACAATGATGAAACACTTCAGATGGTTAAGACCGAAGTGTAAGCGTGCCATTCAGGGAGGGTTGTCTTCTAATACTTGACAGTTCTTGAATCTTGAAGTCATGGTGTTCTGTGTGTTATAATTAACATCAGGAAGGAAGTTGTCATAGTCTCCAGGTAAGCAGTATATCTCTGCTTTTCTTTCAGAGCCCAGTTGGAAAAAACACCTAAAAAAAGCTCACCGGGGGAACAGCCTGCTCTTATTCCTCCTCAGACCCCTGTCCGGTGTGTAAATGTCTCATTTCAACATAGTTTCTTTATCTGCTTCTACTTGAATTGGCTTTTTCTATTAAACTCTTTAATTTTAGTGTTTCCCAACCTGGTTCGTAGGGACCCACAAACAGTCCACGTTTTTGCTCCCTCCCAGCTCCTGGAGTTTGGAAGGGAGCAAAATCATGGAATGTGCGGCAGGGAGCTAGGAGGGAGCAAAAAAGTGGAATGTGTGGCAGGGAGCTGGGAGGGAGCAAAAATGTGGAATGTGCGGCAGGGAGCTGGGAGGGAGCAAAAACGTGGAATGTGTGGCAGGGAGCTGGGAGGGAGCAAAAATGTGGAATGTGCGGCTGGGAGGGAGCAAAAACGTGGAATGTGCGGCAGAGAGCTGGGATGGAGCAAAAACGTGGAATGTGCGGCAGCGAGCTGAGAGGGAGCAAAAACGTGGAATGTGCGGCAGGGAGCTGGGAGGGAGCAAAAACGTGGAATGTGTGGCAGGGTCCCCAAGGAGAGGACTGAGAAACCCCGCTTTAAAGGGTCACTGATTTTAAAATCCTGGAAAGTTGTTCTTATGGTAAGAGTGATGTGGTTACCTGTAGTCATGTTCAGTCACCATGGTTGCGGAGGGGAAAGTGAGCTGGAATGTGTGTCTCCACAGAGCCGCCATGACCTCCATCCAGCAGCTGAAGGTCATTCTCTCCTCTGCCAGCAGCCAGCCCTCGGATGTATTGGAATTGTTTTTTAAAGTAGGTCTCTCTCTCCCTCTCCCTCCCCCTCCCAAGATTTCCGACTTCGGTTTGTTCACCAAAAATCCATATTTATTTTTTCCAGCTGCCCTGTATGTAATACTCACTGAATGTTCAACTGTCCATATAACCCTTTTCTCTCCATTATATTTATCTGATTTCCTCTTTCCCATCCTATATCATTGATCTAAATTCTTACACCAGAATTATACCAGGCGATTTCCATTTGGTTATGTGGCACCAAGTTTCTTGTTTTGTCGTTCAGTTCATTGCCCCCTGTAACCACTGTGGTTGATATTGTGTGTCTGTTTATTCAGAACTGTACAGTGAACCCGTCAGAGGAGATCACCAATCGAGTGAAGCATCTGGGCCAGCTCTTCAGCCAGAAGTTTGCTCAGTCCATGGGTCAGCGGTGCATGGAAATCGGATCACAGGTACTAAAGCATGGAAACCAGGCTGACAGCTGGCAGATCGTCGCATGGTCTGTTCCTAAGGATTGCTTTTCCACTTGCACTTATTCTCAAGTACAGGTTTTGTTAGTTTTTTGTGTAAATGAAAATCGGTAATACTTTACATTAAATATACCTTTGCAATGCACTCACAGAACATTCATAAGCAGCATAAGAACATAAGAAATTTACAAACGAGAGGAGGCCATTCGGCCCATCAAGCTCGTTTGGGGAGAACTTAATA
>JABFEB020000038.1:6493778-6504107 GCA_019775895.2 Stomatorhinus ivindoensis | reverse complement strand
ACTCAGGATGGGGCACCGGCCTATTGCAGAGCTCGAAGGCAGGGAATAACTCAGGATGGGGCACTGGCCTATTGCAGGGCTCGAAGGCAGGGAATAACTCAGGATGGGGCACTGGCCTATTGCAGGGCTCGAGGCAGAACATGCAAATTCCACACACATGGAGCCGTGGCAGAGATTCAAACTTTGCCCTCCAGAGGTATGAGGTAACAGTGCTAACCACTGCACCTCCATGCCACCCTGAGCACCTAATGTACTTTAAAGAGTCGGGAACAAGGCCATGTACGTCGCTGTGTGGCAGGACCTGCCACCTTAAAATAGAGATCTGCCAGAATCAAGCTGGAATCCACAGACATGGAGCTCGAAACATAGGGCATAGTGACATTATATACTGCAGCCAACTGGCAAATACCTGGGAAGGAAGGTGAAAGATACGAGGAGAGTCACTAAAGCACTAGAATCACATTCAGAAGTATGATAACTGAATATAACTGCTTGGCTTCAATGCTAAATAGCAACATCAAACAGTATGTATCCCAGAGTATCTAACAAAGATACACCAAATTGTGAAAGGACAAAAATTATGACCACATAGGGACCTACGCTGTGGTATAAGTGTGATCTAGAGAATAGGCAGAATATGCTGCATTTAAGTGTGAAGGCAGAGTAGACAGTATTGGATGACCAGATCTTATCATCATCGCCATACATTATTACAACCTGTCCTAAGTTGTGTTGATGGGGTCATATCATAAAATTATCACTATATATTCATTAAAGGTGTTTATACAGACATTTTATCTGTCTTGTGAGTTCCATTTTTTAAACTTGCAGGTGTATTTTGCCAAGTATTGAAATAGTTGTTCAGAGTTCAATTTTGATAAAAGACACCTTGGTCATCTCAGGCGACATCTCAGTACTGCCCCCTATTGCCCACAAACTCCACCCATGAGTTTCACATGTATTGTCCGGATTCCCCTGACACCACAGGAAAAAGGGGTGGAAAACAAAACATACATATATTTACTCAAGACAATGCACATGTACGTACATACATAAATCCATCTATTATTAGGGCAGTTATAATAGAAGGAAATAACAAGTGCTGAAAGGTCTTTAATTGCAGACTCTGTGTTACTTATATTAAGTATGCAGTACCTTGAAATAATGCTTGCCTTGTCTGATTTACTGCATTTTTCAATATTTACTAAATATCATATCTTCTGCCAGACTGAACAATAACAAACTTTAACACACTTTTCAAATGGTAAAGTCTCATGAATGTGTGTCATGTTGTGTTATGTTGAACACCAAATAAATTACAATCCGTAAATAACTCTGACCAATACAAATATTATGTTCAAAAATTCTGAAAACATAAAACAATCTAATAAAAAGAGAGAAAAATATAAAAGTGATTGAACTGGACTGAATCACAAACAATGTGTAATACAGTGCATGGCTCTGCAGTGCAGCAGGTGGGATGCATAGATATAGGAATGTGTAATACAGTGCATGGCTCTGCAGTGCAGTAGGTGGGTGATGGAAAAGTGGCCAATGAGAGCTCAGCATATTTGTGGGACCTACTTCAGGACAGCTGGAAAAGCATCACAGGAGGCCACCTCAGATATAGAGGAGACAGTGGGGTCAGCCAGTTCCTGGGGCAATTGGGGTTAAGAGCCTTGCTCCAGGTTCTATGGAGAGATCACTGACCTGGCAACCTTCTGAGCCCCAATGGAATCATAGGTCATTAAATGCAGTTTGTCCAGTCTCTGAAGACCTTTCTCACACCTTCATCAGTGGCACTTAAAATATTCCACACGTTTCCATACAAACAGTGTTTTATGAAGCAGACAGAAATGACAAACAGACAGTCTAATCCACAGAAACTCTTCCACAAAACATGAGAGGCTCCTCTGGCAGAGCTGGTCCTAGAAAAGCCTCTTTGTCTCTTACTGTCACCTGTAATGTCAATAATGTTACTGAGATGCTGCAACTCACAGGTCGGTCCAGAAATATTTGGGCAGTGATACAGTTTTTTTTTTAATCATTTTGGCTCCAAACGCCACAATGGATTTGCAATGAAGCAATCAAGACTAAAGTGTATACTTTCAGATTTATTTCAAACGGTTTAACAAAAATATCACATTAGCTGTTCAAGAATTTTTATGCATAGTTCCTCCATTTTCAGGAGCTCAAAAGATCTTGGATATACTAATATAAAAATAAATATAGTGATGGTTTGTAATACTTGGTTGAATAGATGACATTGCCTAATCTGTCTTACCTATTCTTCAGGCGTGCCAGTGTTTTGTAGCACAGGAGCTCCCAGAGCTTCGTAAAGAAACCCCCCCTTTTTGGGACAACAATCCATTGATTTTATTTATAATAATTGAAATCAGAGCACATGCGCAATGATTTAATTCCTTTGCATGAAATTTTGCACACTCCGTTTATGATAATTTCCGTTACACTTCAATGCAACAATGCTTATCTTAATAATTTCAGGCTAGCTAGCTACATCATATTAAATTACTCTGCAATTTTATCACTTGTCACATAAATTTATCTTCTTTAGTCATGATTAAATAAGACGTGCATAAATATTGTCGCATATTTTTACACACTCTGTAGGAAATGTTTTATGATTCATCTATAAAATGGAATAGTGAATAATGGAGAATGACATCAAACCATCACATTAACGGAGAGATTAATAAAAAAAAATAATTCATTCTGTAGCCTCCATTAGTAATGCAGCTGACTAAATGCAAACAGTGTAATGGCTTCACAATAGAGCCTGTGTTACGGTGGTGCCGATAGCAGAGTGTGAGCTGATACAGTACCGACCCCTTGCTTGAAGAGCTTGATCCCACGAGCAACCACATGGGAGTACTTTTCATCTGATACTTAAGTGGAAAATCAGATATCATTCCGGTCTGAAATTCAAACACACATGCCAGCTAATTACTAAACATATACAGAGATCAGACTATTTTATTTCACATTTTCTTCCTGTAAATGACTAATTATTCAAATATTAATTCAATTTTCCCGAAAAGACCATCTGACACGAGTAGGGAAAGAGCTTTGAAAATGATGGATTAATGGATTCTCCAGTCTCACCCGTAACTTTAAAGTCTACACAGGGCAAATTTTCAGGTCCAGAATATCAAAGGAGACAGACGTGAATGTAATGAAGATGAGTAAGAGCCTCCCATTCAGGAACACCTGGTCAGGTCGTTCATTTAGTACTCCTGGGGTTCTTTGTGTGATCTGTCTGAAATGCAATCAGTCTCAGCACGTGTGCGGCTGCTCTATCATCTCACTGTGGCTTGGGAGGTATTACGGCAGTATTTTTATTATACTGTGGTAGTTTTTTTTGCAAAATCTAATATGACAGAACACCACCCTCACCCCTCATCATTGTGGGGGAATTTAATCATGTCACTTATTCCTAGTGCCAGTTTGTAACCCATACAATGCCTCTGCAAAGTCTATAAAGGATCCATCAAATACTTCTTGAGTTATTGACTTAATGGTATCAAGTATCAGTACTACCCTTTTCTTGCTACCAGAATGCTGTGCTACTTCAGTTTTGGTGTATTAATTAAAAAAATGTAATCAGTTCCAATTTGTCACCCATAAAATGCCTCTACAAAGTCAGAAAAAGATCTGTCGAATACTTCCTGAAATGTGTCCCAAAAGCAAACGTATTCCCTGTCCAAGGGATATAATAAATATCTAACTGCATCTGATTAGCTCTGGATGATTAGGTATCCACTGTAACAGACTATAATACGTTTTTTTCCCATCTGGATGCCAGAATGACGCGGGAAGGAAACTGATGCCATTATCTTTCTATGTCTGTGTAAATAAATTTTAATTAGCTTTGCTTCCTTACTGACAGCTTACGCATTCTGGGTCTTCTACTGACTTTAAGCCATAACATTTAAAACAAGGTGTAAGAGAACATGTGATCAAACTGTGCGAGGAGGGTAAATGCTTTATGTGGAGAACAAAAGTCACATCTAACATAGTACCGGGCAACTCATAAGCCCTGCTGCTAAAACCAGCACAGCGTCCCATGAGTCTTTGTCACCATGAAAAAGGTAAAAAGTTTCCGGGGGACAAATTACTCTTTAGGAATTCTCTCTGAGTCCGAATAGTTATTCACACATGAGGAAAATGAGCACAGAACACTTATTATTAAAAATCTATATCACTAACGGACATTGATTTAAATAGTTAAATTACTTATTAATTAAAATATGCTGAATATTCCCTTTAAGAAAACTGAGCCATGATTACCAGTATATAGGATGAGAGTATATGGAGTCGGTACTGAAAGGCCTGGGGAAGGAATCCAGGTGATATGGCCTGCTACTGCTGGGTAGGTTCAAGGCGAGGTAGGCTTTCGAAGTGATCCCACAGGAAGGGGCATGAAGGTTGGAAAGAACATCCTGCAATAGAGAGATTAAGGCACAAAGAACTAAAGCTTTGTTTCAGCGACAAAGCTACAATTCATTATGTTATTTTAGTACATCATGTTTTAGTAACATTTATTACTACTATAAAAATTTTTGTGAGGATGAAGTTGTAGTGGCCCAGTATTCCATTTAGCCTTTTTCACTACCTCGGTAATGCAAGAAATATTATACCTAATGTTTCCCTAATATTATGCTCAAATTATACTTAATCCAAATGTAGATTCCTAATGAATGAATGTGAGAAGTTCAAATATACAGTTCTGCGCAAAAGCCAGTGGAAGAAAACGTGCAAATTATCTCTCTGGGTAATAAATGCATGTTTGCCTCATGACTAGTGCTGTCACTGCTGTTTCATATTACTACTTGTTACAGTCATTTCTTGGTTGGTTTCTTGGTTGGTTCTGCACTGCAAACAGCGGTAGTCAACTGCGCTGCTCCATATACTGTATGCATGACTTTACACTGGAAAATTAGGGCTGGTTTTTGAGGTTCTTGTTTTTGGTTTTTCATGAGCCTCTAGATGGACCAGTGATCTGTTGTGGCATGAAAGACTTTAATTGTTTTTCTCTTTTAATTAATTATTTTGTGTGGTGAAGAGTTGTTGTGAACTGTTGCAGTGCTTGTGACTTGTTCCTGCCTGTAGAGGGCGCTATTAGCAGTGAACCCAGTGTGGCTGACCACATACCCTTTTATCTCTGTCATATATTACAGGAGCAGAGGGTCTTAGGCTGCAGGCCCCCATTGTCCCTGTAGGGGGCGCTCTCCCTTATGACTGTCCGTGATGTACATAGCAGGGTTATTGGATTATCGGGGTAACTTGTCGAATTTAAGGTAGTCTGGGCAAAATGTAAGTGAATTAATATTTAAATATTTAAATTCCATTTAAACTGTGGTACCTAAAATCCCAATAAGCCAATAACCCAGCTTCGTAGTACAGGCCACAGAAAAGACACTGGATAGAAAGTGATATCTAGCACATTCCGTAGTGGCAAGCTTACCAATGGGTATTAACATGGGCAAGGCAACTGCAAATGGAAAAACAAAGGTGCAGGTCACATTCATGAGACCCCGGTGGCCTAAAGGACAAGGCATTGGCCTCCTAAGCCAGGAATTGTGGGTTCGAGTCCCATCTGAGGTGTGGTTCCTTTTATGGAGGCTAATAAAGTATGTTTTGGGGGTTTTGCTCTGGATAAAGGCCTCTGCTAAATCACTGCTGTGGATTTTCTTTCCCCTCAATGGACATGCTGTAGTTCTTCATCCACGATCAAATATTTACTAAATTTAAGACAATCTGGGGGGCGGCATGGTGGTGCAGTGGTTAGCACTGTTGCCTCACACCTCTGGGACCTGGGTTCGAGTCATTGCCTGGGTCACATGTGTGTGGAGTTTGCATGTTCTCCCTGTGTCATCGTGGGGTTTCCTGTAGGCACTCTGGTTTCCCCCCACAGTCCAAAGACATGAGGAGGCTGATTGGAGTTTCTAAATTGCCTGTGTGTGTGAAGAGCGTGTGATTGCGCCCTGCGATGGGCTGGCCCCCCATCCAGGGTTGTTCCCTGTCTCGTGCCTATTGCCTATTCTGGGATAGGCTCCGGACCCCCCTGTGACCCAGTAGGATAAGTGGGTATAGAAAATGGATGGATGGATGGAAGATAATCTGCCTTGTAGTCTACACCTAATATCCATATTTGTGTGAAACATTCAACATTTCCTCTCCTACCTTCCTCAAACCACCACGCTCCTCTCCCAGCTCCCACATGGCACCAGCCCCCTCCCAGCATCATCATGGCATCCTACTCTTCCCCACCTCCTCTTACAGTCACGCCAGAATAGGTCAGGGGACAACTGACGAAACTTTGCCCCAGGAAGCAGGACCAGACAAGGTGAGGTGTGTCCCGAGCTTCTGAAGACCTGTGCTGCTGAGCTTGGGGAGCCGCTACAATGAGTCTTCAACCTCAGTCTAGGATTGGGGGAGAATGCCCGCCATTTGGACGACATGCTGCATTATTCCGGTCCCAAAAAAGAATCGGCTTAGCGACCTGAATGACTTCCAACCGGTGGCACTTACATCACACCTGATGAAGACTCTGGAACAGCTGTTCCTTACCCTCCTCAGCCCCAGGTTCAGCATGCCCAGGATTGTATCCTGTACTTCCTACACCGAGCCCCCTGGCACCTGGATAAGGGAAGAGGCTCGGTCAGAATCATGGTTCTGGATTTCTCAAATGCCTTCAACACAACCCGGCCCTGCCTGCTACAAGTAGAACTGTCCAGGATGCGGGTGGAGTCCTGCCTGGCTGCCTGGCTCACTGACTACCTCACTAGCAGACCGCAGTATGTCAGGATGAGGAACATCACGTCAGACACTCTGGTCAGCAGCGCAGGAGCACCGCAGGGAACTGTGCTGTCTCCTCTCCTCTTCAACCTGAACACCTCAGACTTCTGCTACAACTGAATTGTGCCACATTCAGAAATTTGCAGACAACACAGCCATCATGGGGGGTATCAGGGACATCCGGGAAGAGGAGTATACAAACCACCTGCAGCTCAACACCTAAAAGACTGGTTATAGATTTTAGGAGGTCTAGATCAAGTCTACGACCAGTTCAGATCGGGGAGAGGAGGTGGAGGTGGTGCACAATTACAAGTACCTCAGCCTGTGGGTGGACAATAAACTGGACACACCCAGCACCTGTACCAAAAGAGCCAAAGCAGGCTGTACCTCCCGAGGAGGCTGCGGCCCTTTAACATCTGCAGGAAGCTCCTGTGGATGTTTTCCCAGTCTGTGGTGGCCAGTGTCCTTTTCTTCAGTGTGGTGTGTTGGGGGAGCGGCAGAGCAAAAAAGGGCCTCATCCAGGCTGGGAAAACTGATCAGGAGGGCTGGCTCTGTCGTTGGCATGAAGCTGGACACTCTGGCCACAGTGGCAGAGAAAAGGACTCTGAACAACTGCTGGCCATTATGGATAATGCCAGGCACCCTCTGCACGCTGTCATTAACAACCAGAGGAGTATGTGCTCAGCGACAGGATGCTACTCCTCACATCCAGAACCAACAGACTTAACAATTCCTTTGTCCTGCATGCCATCAAACTGTTCAATTCCTCACTGGGGGGCAGGAAGGGGAACAGGAGGGGAGATTGAAGGACTTTTTACTAACTTTACAATAGACCACATGACTGTGCGATAGACCCGTGCAATAATTATTTATTATTTCTATCATCCCGCCACTATTTATTACTCTTTATTACTTTATTAATTAATTATTGTGTAACTGTACTATTATGCCGATGATTGTTGCGGCTAGAAACTGAATTTCCTGGCGGATCGATCTATCTATCTATCTATCTATCTATCTATCTATCTATCTATCTATCTATCTATCTATCTATCAAACCTTCAAACACACACTTATACATACACTTACATAAGGTATAAAAGTTCATATGTATTGAATGTTACTATTCACACTAGACACAGTCTGTGCCACAAGGTCCAACAATTCATGTGACATCACCACCTAACAATGGCAGGAAGAGGAAACGGGGGAGAGTGACATTGAAACTTGTAAGTCATGATATCCAGAAATAGACACAAAGAAACGTGGCCTAACAGACCACGAATCTCTGTGAGAAAGAGAGAACCGAGTTTCTCTGCCACCCACCCCGGGAGAGACACAGGCTCGCTGCCCCCAGGCCGGCAAAGCACAATCGGAACAGGATAATCAGAGCTCATCACCTCCTGCCGCCTGCCTGGGGGCTAAAAGGAAAAAAAATCACTGATATCACTTACAAACGTGCTGCAAAGGCAAATGGGGGACAGTAACACCTCAGGGCTTGGCAAGTTGTACGAGGCAGTAGATTCCAGTATAGCGGCGCACCAGCTGGTTGTGGTGGATGAAAAGGGAGCTCTCTGTGGAAATGGCTTCTTGGGTCATGGAGTAGCACTGCGGGCAACTGATGGTGCTGGACCAGCAGATGTCAATGTACATGTGCGTGTGGTCAGATGCACTGGCATTTTAGCAATGCGAGTAACATCTTTTAAAATAAACAAAACAACAGAAACATGAGTGGCTGTCCCAAAAGAGCCTTAATGAATAATCCAGGGGAAGGAACTGAGGCCACATTTACTGGCCAGTGAACCACTGCCCTGGTCTGTGTACACATCACCTTACACTGAAAACCTAGCTGCTTTGTCAGGTACATAATTACAATACCTGAAATATAGCATCAACACATAATAATTTGTGGTTGGAAAAATTTTGTAAACTCACTGAACAGCTTAACTACTATGTTAAGTCGCATAGTAAATAAATAGCACAATTTTGAAAAGCTCATATGGCTTAATTTGGGTAAGTGTTCCTCCTCAAGTCAAGCAAAACCTGGCATTCTCTTTAACTTACACATATGTCAAAGTTCCATGCCCCGGAAAGGCCTTGTTAACGATTTCAGTATGTATTTGACATTAATCTCAAATTTTCATAGGTATTATTTCTTTGAATGATAGAAAAAAGCAGAAAAGTTGCAAAGGCTGACTGCTTAATAAAGAAAACAATTAAAAAGTGACTTTTGGATTAAGAAGAAAACATTAATGTACGAAATGTTAAAATAGATGAAAGTTGACGAAAATTTGATGAAATGGAGTGAAACAGTTTCGAATTATAATTTGGGAATTTTAATTAGAAAGGAAGTTACATTTGAGACTGTAAATAAGCTACACCAGAATTTAAATAGCTTGAGTCACCACAGGTTCTTGTGCATTATGTTGGTGCCAGAAATACAGATCAAAGAGCAAAGATATTTATGGGAAGCTGGAGGTGTGGACATCCTGGATGAGGCTGCGGTCACCTGGAAAGCCCACTCACTCAGCTTGTTGTATATCACTTTATGTAACACTGAGCGTTCTTTTCTGTCACAGCGAGATGTATCTAGAGCGTTACCGAAATCTATACACACGTCCACTTTCTTCTCAACTGATGACGACGAGTTGGCACTAATCACAACTAAAAGTACATCTCCAAACACAACGGCTTTCAGCATTTGATAGGACTTCCCCTTCCTGTTTGAGGCCTTATCTGCTCATATGGCTGCGCTGTTCGTCGGAAACATCGACCGTATTAATGTCATTTGGAGATCAGACAACACAATTAGCCTCCGTAGATAAATTCAGGCTCTACCTCCATAAGAAAGGGGCTTATTGGTCCGGCTTTAAACCCAAGTTATCTTAGGTGAAACCGGCGTCAGCCAACTATTAGGCACTTAAAAACCAGGAGGGACAGCACTGTTTGCTGGGATCTAGTCTGGACATACACACACAAATACAAAAAACGTTCTTAAAGACACAGGCTCTCATTTCCCTATCCCCTTTTGGGATTCCTCTACCTTATCGCTTTTCATTGTCACAGCCCTGTTTTCCCTAATTTCAACATATCCATTCACATTCGTCGCGTAGCTTCAGAAATAAAGACGAGTGATAACAAAGCAAGTTTCATCTCAAACTTTGAGAAAACACCAGAAACCATGCGCTTCTTGCTATCAAAACTTCATCCTGAATCTAGAAGTTGCACCAAGTTTCACAAACGTTATATGCCAGCAACTTTTAAATGAGAAATTGCATTCAATACGTTCTGCTAAAAAACATCTGATCCCCGCATGAGCTTTCGTTGGCTGGAAATTTGAGACCTTGTGCATTTATAGTGTACAGTATGTTAAGGCTAACTGTTATAGCATGTGGTGAGAAATTGCTTTACAAATAGTGCGAAATAATATTGCTAAAATGCGGCATCTAAAATAGACAGGTTGACCTCTAACAAGGTCGGCCAGTTGGCTGACTTCCCTAATGGCTACAG
>JABFEB020000038.1:6480005-6493744 GCA_019775895.2 Stomatorhinus ivindoensis | reverse complement strand
CCACTCCCCCATTCGACAACATCCACTTATAATATCTGGCTTTAGGAGAATATTGTTAAACAACAAAGACTTCTGGGTAACCTAGCTTGGCAATGAAATTACATCTTTACTTTTATATTATTTTACTTTGCCAATTTATATGGCTGGCTGTAAAAATGTAGTTTTTGTTTATTTATTGACATAAGTCAGGACTGTATAGTTGCACCTGAGTAAATCTCCCACTAGTAAATCAGGATAAACAGAAAGTTTAACTGCAATAAATGGGTAGCAATACTATGCAATTTACTACACAACATTTACACCGTAATGTTTATAAATTACACAAGAACATGCTGTACTGAAATGAAGTTTAGCTTTGATACTTTGGAACAGATAAGGATAAATCTGCATGCCAGGTTCTCTGGTGCCACTGTGCCACCATAGAAGTCCCACTAGTGCCAATCTAATGAATAAACACACCTGCGCCCAAAACTGGTGCTAAAGTTAGTTAGTTAGTTAGGGACAGTTCCAGTCTCTGGGACCTTCAGTGACCAGGGTTCTTGGGTTCCTGCAATGTCACTATGAAAACAGGAGTCAAGCCAATCAGGTGGCCTTGTTGCATGGCTTGGGGGGACAATTTCTGTAGGAAAATTAATCCAAAACCCACAGCGAGAATAACCATGCTATAATAAAACTAGCAGCGACCTTAATGAAAGCAGGCTGGCAGTGTTTGTGCCACATGCACCCCCCAGGCTACTTCAGCTTCCTCCCAAAGTCAAAGACAACACTCTGATAACCTGGCACCCCTATTATTACCCCTCCTGTGTCTATGTTTGTGTACCTGCCCTGCGATGCACTGGCATCCCGTCCAGAGAGATCCCCAGCCCTGTGACCTGCTCTGCCTTGGATAGCTCCAATCTCACACTCACCCTGTCCAGGATGCATGTTTGGAAGTGAGACTGTACCGGATCCTATTTGTCTGAAGTAGTACAACGTTCACACACTTAAAAAACGTTTTCGATTCTCCAATAAATATGATTTGGAAACTGCAGAGTATGCTGGTGCCTTTCATAACCCCAACTAAATAACCCACAGCTTATTCCTTAACCATTTACCTCAAACCTTCTGCATTTTCGCTGGAAGAACTTTGTGACTATAATATAATTGTATGCATTTTTCTTGCCCCCACTGTCTATGCATTTTCCAATGACCATTTCCTGTAAGAAAACGGCAAAACACAAGTCAGCATGGAAACAAAAATGGACATACTCAGCTTTAGATAAGTGTACCTAATAATGAGGTCACTAGAGTATAAATGCATCATTTTGTTGATGGTTGCATATGCCGTTGATGCAGTGCTAAGCTATACTGCTGTGTTCAGGCCAAGCATCTAAGCATACAACACTTCAGCTGTGTGTGACTGATGAACATTACAGAGTACGTTCATTGCATTTTAAACTGAGGAATTTCCAGAGGACATTCAATAATGTTATAAACTTGAGTCAAACAATTCCAAGAAACCCTTTGCAAATGAAAGACATTGTGACCCTGAGACCTTGGATATGTGCTAGCAGTCAGAAGGTTGCTGGTTTGAATCCTGTGAATGTCCAGTGTTTGTACTCCTTTGGGCCCTTGAGCAAGGTCCATAACTTCTAATTGCTTCATCCTGGGTATGACGTTAATCTACATCCAGCCTTCAAGCAGGTCCTCCATCTTTCATGGATAATTTGCGGGTTGGTGGCAGGACTGGCACTCCAGCCACCAGAAAAAAAAAAAACTTCACACTGTTCTATTCCATTCAAACTAGTGTGGTGCTGAGGTATCACCTGCTGCGCGGCTGCAGTTGGGGTCTCATCCCTGTGGCAGTGGGTATCGGTGTGTGCTCCTTACCTTACCTCCTGTCCTATGCAGGGTTGTGGGAGCCTGTTGCAGATGCTATGGGCAGAAGGTTGGGAATGACCCAGAATGGGGCACCAACCCGTCCCAGGGCACAAGGCTGGGAATGAGCCAGAATGGGGCACCACACCATCACAACATTACATTTAAATGACTTTTCAGTAACTAATCATACTTATTATGCTAAAAATGAAGCTGACGGTGTACTGTATGTGATGGTATCAATTTGCTTAACATTAAAAACTAAATTAACAATTAGGGTTGCCTGGGAATAAAAGGGTATTGAAAGGTATAATTATGTTGAAAGAAGTGTTTCTCAAGTGTGCTTCACCAATAATTGTGAACACAACCAGACACATCTGTTAGGTCTTAGCACAATATTGCTCTGTTTGGTTTCTACTGGCTGGCCATCAGATTTTTCCATTACTGCATGTACCTTTTCAGAAAATTCCTGCAACCCTATGCCTCCAGACAGATTACAGTGGGAGATAGAGGTGCCAGGGTCCAAAAAAAACCACAATTGTGCTCTCCACTCAAAACCCCCCATCAGCTCTGCAATATACAGCAACCACAGGCTCAAAAAGATGAAATTCCACATCCAGGTGAAAAACAGAAAATGCAGTCATTTCAGAAATAAAACTACATATCCTACAGAAACACGATTTTCATGAGACAGTAAAATATTTGTATTATGTCCTGTCTGTAACATCCTGCCCACCTCGTCTGCCTCACCCACTGCTGTTCTCCCTAGCGTGTTCCTAACGAGCCACGCCCAGCACTCATTTGTGTCAATCATTCCAGCTGCCTCTCATTAGCTCCCTTGTCAGATTTGTATAAAAGTGCTTCCTAGTCCTGTGTTCCCCAGTCATTGACGTTGTTCCCTTGTGTTTCCAGTGCCTTTCCTCATTCCTGCCCCCCCTCCCCTTTTGGATCCCTTGTGATCCTGTTTATGTTCTGCTTTGTTCCTTCAGTTCAATAAAACCCCTGTTAGTTTTGTTATAGTACCATGCTCCCATGTCCTTTATCCCACGTTGCATGACACTGTCTTCCTGACTTCTTTGCTTCTATCAATGTGACCTATACCTATTCTGACCTATACAGGTTTATGTATTCACTGCCAAATTTGACCTATTTACTTACAGATCAGAAACTGGCTTATAAGGTTATTCACTATGGCATCCAAAAATTATCTGTTGTAAAAAAATATTAACTTTAGGTTATATTGAATGTATGAATATTGGAGTATATTTACCAAGTCTAAGCAGGGGTGTTGGTGGGACATAGATACCCTAGCAGATTTGGGGGGGGCACTTAACTGGAGCCCATAGATTTGTAAAATTATACATTAAATTGGGCGGTAGGACCAAGGTGACATTTTGTCTAGGGGCCCAGAATTTTTACGTATGCCCCATGTATTTTATGATAAATATTTTGATGGTGTTTTTTCCAGTGTTTTTTATCCTCTGTTAAAAGGTTCATTGCCATGGACACCGGCTGCATCAGGGCCAGAGGGGTTTCCTGCTTCTGCAAAGACTGTGAGCGGCGTGTCCATTCAGCCACATCCGCTGTCCCAGATATATAGGTATACTTTAAGCACACTTCACTGAGTTGCTTTGCAACTTGGTTTAAACTTAGCTATATAATATCAAACTAAGGGTTTCAAGACTTTTGAAGCAAGAATCTTTGAAAATCAGTTTATTGTCTCAGGGGTTTTGAAAACATTGCACATTGTTTTGAACATGCAAACATTTTGTATTAGCAAATGTAAAAACAGAAACAGTAATTCTGTACTCCCATCGGAATCAGAAACGTCTTGGTGAGGTTAGTCATGAGTACTAAAGATAGCATGAGAAAAAAATCAGTGAACAAACATAATGCAGCAGGTGATCTTTTATGTAACACTGAGCGTTCAGAGTGCATCGCTATCATGGTAAATCTACATGGTAACTGCATCCTCTAACATGCTACACCTACCATGGTAACTGCATCCTTTATCATGGTATATCTACCAGGGAAACTGCATCTTCTGTCATGGTAAATCTACATGGTAACTGCATCCTCTATCATGGTATATCTACGTGGTAACTGCATCCTCCATCATGGTATATCTACCATAGTAACAACATCCCACCCATCATCTGAACACAGAATGCAAAGCTAAATTCAAAGTCCAAAAGGGAACAACACCCCATAGATGGAGCGTATCTATGGTTACAAGAAAAGTAGCTATATCCTTCGCTCCCAAACCTTTGTAGCTGCATTGCTGGATAACAATGTCGCCACTTGGTCTGTTCTCAGTAAATCTGTTCTTGAACCAATAAAGGAAATGAGTAATAAATTACAGTTAAATTTTTATTACATGACAAAGATATGAACTCTGAACAGTAGCAAGGCTGACGTTCCCATAGAACCAAATAGCTTAAACAATATACCATTTACTCATTAGCTGAACTTATATACAGAAATTGAGAAATTGTATAGGGCTAATTAAAATGTGATACAAACCCAACACATAGAAATGAAAAGAAAAATCAGCAGAAAGAAAATGTTACATCCTGGCTTGTAATAGTTCATAAACTCTCTCCAAGTGCTGCTCGAAACAAACGAGCTAATCGTATCAGGTTTTGCTTCCCCTTCAGTGCACTGCTCCACTGCAAATACTGAACTTAAGCTATGCAGGATAATGTTCCAGGAAAACATGGAGGATACATTACACCAGGGGGGCCCAAATCCAGTCCTGGGGGGCCAAAGCCCTGCACATTTTTGGGTTTCCCCTCATTTAACACACCTGATTCGACTCCTTGTGCTAATTACCACACAGCTCTTGAGCTGAATCATTTACGGTGGAACAGGGAAAGAACTAAGCTACACAGGGCTCCGGCCCCCCAGGACTGGAGTTGGGCATCCCTAAATTAGACCTTTAGGGTGCCTTTGCCACAGGGCGCAGTTGCTGAAATTTGAAGACTTTTTGTAGATTCTGCAAGGATGCAGTTTCTTCCGACATACGTTATGTTTATTAAAATGGGCTTTAGCTGTCTGTAGTATGTGCCCAGCAAAATGCCATTTTGGAAGATTATCAGGGCAAGGCAGAGCACCAAAATGAAGTTCCAGACCAACAAGACAGTAGTTATCCCTGCGGTTTCGAGGTGGAGTTTAAACCTTTATTCCCTTATTGGTTTAGAGGATTTTTAGATAAAGCAGGTTTACTAATTAATGCTAAAATGAAGGAAAAGTGGATCGAGATCCACAGCTAACTGCATTATGGGTAATTTTAAAGCATTTTTAAATTTTACATTATGAATGATATAATTGCTTTACACAGAAATGTGGATGTTGAATATTTGTTGAATACATTATAGTTCAAAGACTTCATTCTTAATTTCCAGTTGCGTGTACTTAACATAATTAAGTAAACAAAACTGACTGATTTCCAGTCCCAGTAAAATAATCTGACATAACATCACCATCCTTCTTAGGAAATGTCAACATATATTATAAAAAAACAATGTGCATAAATAAATTGTATAATGCAAACATATACTGTAACATACCCCAGCAGTACCATCGTTATGGTACAACACTAATATCAATTTGCAGTTTACAGTTTGCAGAATCATGGGAAATCTGAGGCACCGTAATGAACAACCAGCTGGATTTAGTTTGCGGATAGACCTGCAGTCGCTGACGTAATGTGCTGTTCTGGCAGCACTTGTGCTTTTTAAGCCAGACTTGCTCTGCATTCAGCAGGTTTTTCACTTACATTCTGTTGTTTATATACAGGCTGCATTGTATAGTGTAATAAGCAGCTTAAATGCATCAGCCATTCTCCTTGCTTAATGCTGAACTCACAATATCTTTATTAATCAGGCATCTACAGCAATAATTTCAAGAGCATTTTGGTGAAGTCTTACTAACATAAGACATTTCTTCAAAGAGCAGGGAAATACGGTTTATTTTAAAATGACCTAAATGCCTTTAAGACAAAGATAAAAATGTAAAGTTCATTAATGTTAAATATTGTGTAGATCATAAATATATTTTCTGCTTGTTATCTGTGGGTGAGCTAAGCAATATCGTCTGCGCTCAGAAATGTTTCCTTAAAACCTCGGATGAGAGCTTCTGGTTTTCTGTGATTTCCATGACATTGTAAATAAGCCACGTGTTGCCCTACCCTTTCCTTCTTTACTCACTTTCAACCTTCATGCATTTTAACTTCACATCCTATATCCATTAACAAAACCACACGATCCTTTAAACACAGAAATCATCTATATGAGATGGAGAATAAAAGAGGAAAATTATAAAAAAAAACACTTATTCTGCATCTGAAGCAGAAGCACTACATTAGAATTGAATTAGAGTTCTGCATAACAGGAGGAGGGTGCTGAGATGCACATAATGAAATACAAATAAGCACTGTGATTATTAGTAATGACTGCAAGAAAGCAGAGTAATCATATGTGTAACATTTTAGCACCAAAACACATTCAACCCTTTTGTTTCCTTCATAATTATACTATTCAATACTGATCCATGACATTGATAGATATACTAATTGACCTACAAAGTAAGCAAAAGAATATTTATCTGAAAGATTCTTTTGATTCAGTTTTGGACTATGAATGGCCATGTTTTTAATACTACACCCTTGTGCATTTCATGCAGTTGAAATGTTTGTAAAAGCAAAAAGAACAGCACTGGTGCAGTGAGTAATAACACTGGCATCAAAAGCCACTGTGCCAAGCAAACAAACACTGCAATCAGCATTACATTTATAGATACATTTAAGATATATTTGTTGGTCAGATTTTGGTGTGTTAGAGAAAAAAAGGAATTTTAAATGTTTATGTGTATGTATATACACAATACAAATATATTACATACAAAGATATTAAAAATAATGGCAAGAATAATGTTACTCAGCAATATATACTTAATGTGCAACAAAGAGAATATTTTCATTATAAGGCACTTAGACTTGAACAGCAGATATCTATACGGTATATAAATATATCTTGTATGGCTTGTATTGTTTTATGCATGTCATTAGCGGTACAGGTAAACAGCGCATTTCATATAAGCAAATGCCCTTGCAGATAACTGCACGTTACTTGAAAAGGCCAACAAAATAAAGCAGACAAATTTATTCATTCTGCCTATTACCTCTGCAGTCAAATATCATTGATCTCCTTTGTGGTTGGTAGAAGCAACTTGTCGAAGTTTCTAATCTCTGGCCACTCTTTGGCATTGTCATTTTCCTACGCAAAGACACGTCTTCAAACTCCGCAAGTTCCTTGGAAAACACGTCAGACGCCATCATCTCAGTGGGGCTTTTGATGGGTGAGAGGAGAATTTTGTCATCATCTGCAGACGGTGGGCAGTCCACGCTGGGAAAAGGAGGAGTGAAGAGAATGAGGCTTTGGGGTCTGTTCGGCCGAGCCCTGAAGGATGGCCTCTTCATTACTGTAGGTCGCTCAAGTCTTGCAAAGTCACCGAAAGCATCTCCGTTGGAGGTGTTTCTGAACTCTGATGGTTTTTGAGGGCACTCTGTAGGGTAACCATTACTAACTTTTCCAGGGTTTGCTAATGCTGCTTGACTGCTCTCTACATTAACATCCGATTTTCTGATGCAGAGTAGAGGTGAAGTAGTTTCTTTATTCATTTTGCTGCTTCCTGTTGGGTTATTTTCCAGCTCTTTATTTGGACAGCTGTCGGTATTATTCGCCGGCAGCGGCTGAGGTATCTGACTGTACTGAATCTTTGGCAGTTTCACAGGCACAGCGTTGGCCTGGCAGGTTTTGATCATGAATGATGTCCTGACTGACGAGACACTGACTGGAGCCGAGTTCCTGCGCATCGAAGCTTGACGATTACAAAGGAACTTCTTTAGTTCCGTCGATGAGCAGCCATACTTGGGCAGTGATTTTTGGTTGAGTGAAATACCTGGCAGGAAATCAAAGTTTTCTTGCTCTGAAGCATCCTTGATGTATAGAGTTTCCAGGTTCAAATTGAGCGAACGCGGCCTCTGCTTTGTAACAGAATTTTCCATACAAGAACTGTTTTGGGATCTTTGCCTTTTTGGCCTTTGAAAAGAGTAGTTATGTTTCTGCTTTGAAAGCTTCTCATCCTTTCCTTTAAATTTTGGCTTCACTTCATTGGCTGGAATATTATCCCAAGTTGATGGCTGTGTATTTTCAGCATGGGTGTTTTTCTGATGATGAACTTGTAAAGTCTTCCCCGGAGATATTTCAGTGCTGTCACCATCCCCAGGTTCATTCTTCTTAGCCTCTGTGGCATACTTGCTTGATTTGTAACTTTCCCCCATTAAACATGACAGCAGTTCTTCCTGACTCTGAAAAAAATGAAGTGTTTTGGGAGAGTGGAGTGGACTGGTCACCCAATGTTTTGTGCTACTGTTGTCTTCCCAGGGCTCTACCAACTCCAGATCCCCCATATTATCTCCCAAGGACTCTTCATCATCATTATCAGCTAATTCTAAGAATGACGGACTCTTATCTATGGATTGTGACAGACTCATGCTTCTTCTCTTTGCATCAATTTTCTGTCTGTCACCTTTGTGCTCATTTTTGTTCATGGTTTCTATTTTGATCTTTTCTGAAACAGGATCGAAAGCTTCTTTTACTTTCAGTTCATCATTTGGTACATTTGGTTGTTCTCTCGTCATTGCGTTACGATTCAGAGTTGTATCTGAATGTGTTTTTCCATATTCTGGACACTTATGCTGGCTCTGAGGGACAGATAAAGGCATATTACTGATTGTATCAGATTTCTCTGTCAGAGGTAGGTCTGGTTTGTTTAATTCATCATATGCATCAAATGACTGTATTGGGGAATTTTTTGAGTCTTCCTTAAATTCCGTATAATGTCTAGAATCCCAGTCAAAGGAAAGTTGTCTCGCTGGCATGTCCCTTAAAGTGAAAAAGTTAGCAGTGTGATTATTGTCATTGAGAGTGAGGCTATTTGATCTGTCGTTTAGCAGGGAGCTGCTCTTGCTTTTCGCCTTTGGTTTATCTTGTGCAACATCAACACTAGACTTAATCTCCTTTAAGTCATAGTCAATACCGTCCCAGTCTTCATCCATTCTTTTGCCACTTGCTTTTGCATCCTGCAGAGATAAAAAAAAATAGATATTTTTAATATGACTTTTTGGAAAATATTAAAATGAAATGTAATAATGATTTGACACCTACCATTTTGGTGAGATTCCTTAGTCCAGAGTGGTGCTTCTGTGGAGTCACCAGTCGTTTCTCAGATCCGACCAGTTCTTTGGGCAGCAAAGTGGCTGTATGAGCTTGACATAGGGTCTCCTGTCCAGTTTCATTTTGTTCAAGTGTGCTTGAGGAGATCTGCTGGGTCTGAAGGTGTGGAGGTCTGCAAGGTGTATGCTTCACTCGGACTGGCAGCAGCAGCTGGGGTTCAAAAATAACCCCTTTGCCGCTGCTTTCCTTCAAATCTGTATTTTCTCCTGTAAGAAAAAAGCAAGATGTAAACTGATAACATTCATAGTATATTATCGTCTATACCACATACAGTGGTACCTCAGAACTTGACCTTAATCTGTTCAGAACTTCAGATCGAATCCTAAAAAATTTGAGTTCTGATTGAATTTTACCCATAAGAAATAATGGAAATTAATTGGTTACCAGCCCCAAAAAAATTACACTAAAATGTTTTTTTTTTTTGCATTTAAACACAAAATGAAACAAGAAACAAGAAAAGCATATAACTGTACTAAACACATCTAAGCGCATTTATCCAAACAGTAATTTTTAAAGTAAGAAAATAAATGTACCCAAACAATGTGTCCTGCCCCGATTGTCCGCTCCTTCCGTGTGCCACACCCCCTCGTTAACCCTGTGTGGAATCCCCGTGTGATCAGCTGTTTCTGGTTGCTAGTCATTAGTCCTCATTTCAGTGTAGTTTCCCTAGTCCAGTCATTGTATTGTCCGTCTGCGTTTTGCCTGCCTTACCTGTAATTAAATCCTTTATTCCCCGATACCCTGACGTCAGCTCAAAAATGAACCCTTTGTATTATGATGTAACAAAAATGCAAAATTGATTGTTTACCTTTTCTAGCTTCAATGGAGCAAGCAGCTCCTGCTTTTCTGCTGGATCCTGCTTGAACGGCCTCCTTTTTCAGTGCGCTACTGCTGCGCCTTCCTCTGTTTTTTTCGGACACCGGAGCTTCGCTGATAGGCTCTGGGAGCGGGTGGCTGTGTTTGTCTTTGTCCAGCACTCTGCACAGGGTGCTGTTGGAGCTGATGACGGCAGACACACGCAGAGGGACTGACACGGCGAAGGGTTCGGAGATGTTGAGGGCTTTGCATGGGTGCTGAGCTGACGATTCCAGCGGGAAGAGTTTTCCTGGGAACGAGGTTCTAGAAGAGCCGCTGTTGGTGTTGCCGGAATATAACATCCTCCTGTTCTTTGGTGAGGTGGGGTGACAGTGGTCTTCACCTTTGAATACTTTAAGCTGTTCGGGTAGTTTCCTTTGCCGAGGGAGGGAATCACCCTTATTCCCTTTTTTCTTTGGACTTGGGATGTCTGCAGTTGCACCCAACATGTTCTCAGGCTCCAAATTCCACTCTCCATCTTCCTTGCTGAGGTCATAGGAGCAGTTGGAGTCTAGCGTATGTGACTTGACGGCAGACGCTGCTGAGACGTGGGCTTTGTTCGGCTGCTTGAATTCGCCATCTTTGATATGAAGTGTAAGAATAAAAGAGACTGTAATACCGTGTTACTACGGTGCTTTTTGTGTTATGAATTTAGGTATGCCTTACCGTCTTTAGACAGAGAGCACAGAGAGTCCATGCTCTTGGCTGGCCGAATTGTTGCTTTTTCTGTAAAAGAACATCGGGCTACGTAAGGCACCATTCCGATTCAAATGTCATAAATCATTAGCACAAGTAATACTTATAAATGCCAAAACAGTGTAAGATAGAGTCAGTTGAATGCAGGGTACAAAAGCCAGAGAAATTCACTTTGAATTGAATTTGCTAGTTTGTAATTATTTGACTAGTAACCGCCAAAAGTATGATTTAAAATATTCCAGTTATTTCCTCCATGCAGCTTCCATTAATCTGTTCTGAAAAAGACTATATCTCGTTGATATATCAAGCAATATGCCAGACAGTAGGCATAATTCCTAGGTTTTTATTTTGAGCTTGTTCTCGTTCAGAGATAAATAAAACATGAAAAAAATGACTGAAAATGGAATTATGCATATACACACAAATATGTCCCTGAATTGTTGCAAATGAAATAAGCTGCATCTTATGTGCAACTAATTTGGAATTTATTCTAATGCAGACTGAAATTATTGATACATTTAATGTGGTCACAGGGTCATGTCTCCTGGAATCAAGCTTTGAAGTACAGTGGTACCTCAGAACTCGAATTTAATCCGTTCATAACTCCGGATTGAATCCTATAAAGTTCCAATTCTGATCAAATAAGAAATAATGGAAAACCAATTCATTGGTTCCCGGCCCCAAAAAATTACACATAAATATGTTTTTTCAGCATTTAAACGCAAAATGAACTGGATAAAACAAGAAGAGCATATACTATGCTAAACATATCTAAGCACATTTATTAAAACAGTAATTTGTAAAGTAAGAAAATAAATATATCCAAATAATGTGTAAAGTTAAAAAAAACTCCTCATCTTCTGTATGCCACGCCCCCTCGTTAGTTGGTTTGACTTTTAAGAAATTCAAATTCTAATGAGTTTGAGAACTGAGGTACCACTATATATATATTTTTGCACTTATTCACTGACTCATTCATATACCGTACTGCCTTTTTCCAATCCATTTGCAAACTCTGCACGAAATATTTATATGCTGAAATCTCTTTTTCCCAAAGCTTTTGGATGGACACTTCATTAATAAAAATGACTATATAGTAATAATTCAATTGAAATATTTATATACTTCATTTATCTGACACAGTGTTATAAGCTGGGATGAGGAATGGGAACAATTGGTTTATGGAAGCAATTCTCATAAACTTCAGTTCATATTTGATTATGGAATAAAATTTTAAAATGACCTTTCAGCCTCAGCTATAGTCTCTATCCAAAACTTTTTCATTTTTCCATTGTCTGTTTCTTTTTCTTCCATTGTGAGTGACTCCTGGAGGAGCAGAGACCTACCTGCTAATTTGCTGGACTTTATGAAGACACTGCCATTCCAGGTGAGCTTCCTCTTTGTGTCATTGGTGGATCCTCCCAGGCTGAAGATGGTCTTCCATTTCTTAGATTTTCCTGAGAAACTTCTTCTAATAGATCAAAGAAAAACAAAGAATTACTTACACTTTACTAATTCTCAATTAATTCCTTGTAACCTGATATATAAAGAATATATTAAAGACGCCTTAAAGCTCAGTGACCAGCAGAGATCTCCCCAAAGGCATGTATCTGACATTTATTCACCTCTATAATATGCATGTCTATAAGGCTGAATATAATGTTGAATTTTTGGTGCTGACCGTGGTATTATTTTCTTTTAGCCATTTTTGAAACTGCCAAATTAAACGCAGATGGCCAGTGAGCATTTGCTAACATGTCACCTGATTTATGATAAAACTGCATTGATTTATTTCAGAGAGTGACCCTGAAGTATGAGAGAAGCAAAAACAGGCCAGCTCTGATCTAACTTTGTGCATCAGTCACTGCACTTGAACCGACTTGTCCTGCATGACTTTTGGGTGAAACCTGTTCTGCCATGTATCTGCCTAACAGTTGCTTTACTCTGAGTTAGGATCAGAGAGCAGGGTCAGACTGATTGGAACAATTTTGGTTAAGGGTCTTGTTCAAGGGCCTAACAATGACATCACTCTGACTGGCATAGGATTTGAACCAACAACCATCCAGTCACAGGCAGAGAGCCGCATACCCACAGAGCCATGCACTACCCACAGCTGAGGGGGAAATGGCTCAGAGACCCAAGGTGGAGCAACTATATGTTACTCATGCGGAGACAACATTACTAATATACAGTATATAATGACAGTAATGCACAGCTCTCAACTTTCCTTGCAATGTAAGTAGCTCAGTGCCTCAAATGACAAAAGTGGCTTTTCCTTCTTCGCCACTCCCATGCAATTTCAACATTACAGCTGTACTGTTATGTCCTGCTGAAAGCTGTTAGTTGCTGAATGGTCTGATCCAAACATTGTTCACTGTCTGGTCTAGATCCTTCTTCCTTGTGATCTAGAAGCTCACACGGGGCTCTGAAGCAAAGAATGTGGATGTTCATGCAGCCCAGTGCATGGTTACATCAGCCGGTCTATTTCAGGAGTCACAGGGCAGGGTATCTCCAAAGCAGGGTACATCCAGAACGGGATGCTAATCCATCACAGGGCCTACACAAATCCTTATTTAGGAAGACCAGTTCACATAGCATAATCTGCCACAACCAGCGACTGCATTTCCAGGCATTCTTCACTAAACCCACAAGTCACTAGGTATTCATATGATTCAGTAAGTTATTTGTATTAAGAAAACAAGCTTTGTACAAGACAAAACTGTGCTATTTGGAGCAAACTCAAAGTCATCATGAAACCAGTGTACAGTTTCGGAGGCAGGAAAACTAGTACATTGCTGTTATGGAATCTGCAATCAAATCACATCACAGCACATCACATCACATCACAGCACATCAGATCAGATCACATTACAGCACATCAGATCACATCACATCAGATCACATACTATTGTGCCGGTTAGTGAGTGTGATCGGCAAACACATTCATTCATTGTATCTTTTTATCAGCTTCCTGTTAGCGTTAAAATCTGTGCTGCTGGCTTGCATGTATTGTGGGTCTGATTTTTCATAAAT
>JABFEB020000038.1:6466633-6479905 GCA_019775895.2 Stomatorhinus ivindoensis | reverse complement strand
TGTGTCCCATACCAGATCTTTCTATTTAAACCATTGCCTTCCATATCCTGAGTGTCAAAGTATGAACTTAGGACCTGTTACAGATAAACTGGCAGATTTTGTTGAGCGGAAAAGCCCACACAATAACTCTTCTTGTTTTGCAGACAGTGTTGGGTACTCAGCTGCCAAGACAAACAGCTGGATGTTACAAAAAAAATCATTACCTGTGTGTACTTGCGTTGGGTTTAAAGAAAATTGGTCTTAAATCAATTTCCTTTGTTTGACCTCCTACACAACAGCAGCCAGGGGAATGGTGACAGGAAACCTTATTTTGTGATTTCAGATATTTGCTTTGAGAGTTGTGAGTCTGTAACACTTTGGATAAATGTGGGAGGACTCTCTAAAGCACCCCCGCACCATTCTGGGCGTCCCTCGTTTCCTCAGGAAGGCTATGGATGATTTTTTTTCCCTGTTTCTTGATATAAAAGCAGCACTTTACCAAATGTTTTTTTGGTTCTTTTTAAACTCTGTTAATGGTACAGTTATCAAAAAAGGTACAAATGTTCTCTCATAGAAGTTTTGTGAAGTTCTGCTGCGTAAGAATGAGAATCGTACTTGTTGCTGGGCATGTCGATCACAGTGTGGTACATTTTGGCGTCAGCTGTGCTCCCTTCGGCGGCGTCGCTCTCCTGCTGGCGCTCCCTGCGCGCTGGGTGCTTTGCGTTCAGCGTGCGAGCTTGGGCCTCCTCCAGGCTCATCAGTTTCATAGGGGAGTACTGACCCGGAGCAGCAAAGCTGGTCATAACATATGGTGGCTCACATGCTGAACTCTGCCCTGAAATTTTTGTTCAAGATAATCAGTCTCCCATCACATCACATACTATTGTGCTGGTTAGTGAGTGATAATCAGTCTTCTTTTATGTAATGTTAAGCATACAAATAACTGCAATTTCATAACCAACAAATCATACCAATGATTATTTCATAAGAATCAGATTGTGAAATAATATTGTGCAAGACACAAAGATTATTTTGTCAGATGGACCAGAAATCTGTTGTTCTGAAGATATTCAATCAATGGCATTATGAGCTTCACAACACCATTATAATCAGTTCAATGTACCTTCATAACCATTACAATAAAAATCAAAGTGTTGTTGATGAAATTGATGTTCAGCTAAGGCAGAAACTGCCTTATCAGGAGCACCATTCATAAGACACGTAGTAACACTTGAAAACTTGATTTCTTCTCCAAATATTCAGTAATGTTTAACACTAACTGCACCCTCATAATGCCTTTATAATGCATTCGTAGAACATTCATAAGCAACATGCAAGTGTATCTTAACATGTAGTAATAAAAATATACATTAATAAACAATATATAATTATAATGCTTGTTATTATTAAGCTGCTAATGTATGTTAGGATACTTCCATGCTGCTTATGAATGTTCTATGAAAGCATTATAAAGGTTCACTGGATGTTCTACAAATGCATTATAATGGCATTATAAGGGTGCCCTTAATGTAAAGTGTAACTAAGTATTCTGATCCAGAAGGATGAGAAGGAGTTTATAAAAACTTTAGAACAACTTGCATGCTTAAATAAACTTGGCTGAACCGTTCATTGTGTTTTCTAACATTCTCCTCATTATTAATCTTATTAAATAATCGATAAGCCTCTGACACAGTGTTTCTCATCCCGGTCTTCGGGGCCCCCCAGACCCCAGCTCCTTGCCGGGTGGCAAAAACGTGGCCTGTCTGCAGCCCCCTGAGGACTGGGTTGAGAATCATTAAACTAAGGAGCAGTTCTGTATCTGAATTCATTCAAATCTTACTAGTCTATCTGGTTAAATCAGCACATATCCCATGCCATTTATACCAAATTTCCACCAAAATACTGAAAAATACATTGTTAGGTATTTGGCATAAAGCAGTATAGTCAGTAATCTACTGTCATCTGTACAATGCAAATTGAATAATTAGAGAGTATTATTGGAGACAAATCTCATGACAACAATTTCAGCTTAAAACCCAATGGTGTAAAGGTATATTTGCTATGACCTGCATATTTATTGTTGGAACAGATGCTCCTTTTGCATCGCTGTCACATTTTTTCCAGAAGCACACTAAATAGTTCATTGGAATCTACAATCACAAATATTTTGTACTTGCGGACTTGCGATGCTTTAGTTGTTGAATGGTGTGAAACCTTATTAGAACTAATTCAGGTAATTACAGATTTTAGGTTTAAATATAGGCTGTTAAATCAATATGCCGTCAAAAAAAGCACAGCATGCATGTTACTGTGAATCTTACTATGGCAAATGATTTACGCTACTTTATCGATCTATGTAGCTGTGTTGGTAATTGGTGTGTCAGCTGACAAGGCTGTTCCATGTCTCTAAGAATGCTGTCTGTGTAACTAAGGTAGTGATGATGTTCTTTCTGCGTAACTAAGGTAACTAAGGTACCTCATGCATGCACTCTCTCACTGTGTCGCGCTGTGTGCATGTTTCAGGATTACTGCTTACAGGGTTAGGGGAGACAGAGCACCATCTGCAATTGTATGTATGCTGATGAAATCATCGTGACATTGTGTGTTCCTTACGTATATGTATTTTATCTTGGTACTTTCATAGAGAGTATTACAGTAAATTCCCCTAATGTCACTTGGGAACGAATATAGAAATGTATCTTACCTTCTTCTTTTGGTATAGACTGTCCAGGTTTATTGTTGAAGATCTGATCCATGTGGTTTAATATGAATTCCACCACTGCTTGCTGCACTCTCACCTCCAGAAACGCAGTGTCTCCGTTGCAGGTAGGGATTTCATTTTCTTTGGATCTTCGACACGAAAAAGAAATGTGCAAAGACGGATATGTAACAGCCGTAATAGTAAAAGTAAAAGTAAGAGTTAAACAATTTTCAAATAACAGTTTTCTGTGGTGTTTAAATCTCATTATTGTTTTAGATGTTGATATTTAATTATTTATTAGTGTATTTATTATGTGTGTAGGTGTGTGTGTGGACATGTATGTACATGTGTATATTACTTTTTATTCATTCTTGGCACGGGAATAATGTCAGACTTCAGTACAATGACAATAAAAGTCTATCTATCTATCTATCTATCTATCTATCTATCTATCTATCTATCTATGTATCTATCTATGTATCTATCTATCTATCTCTCTCTCTCTATGGATATATTTTCTTGCTCTGTATAAGCATGTATTGCAAAAATTGATGTCCTGAAATGTGCACTGGTCCCTACCGCCTGTCCTGCAAGAATCAACCTCTATCCCATATGTTCCTGTTTACAAGATAAACTTTACCAGTGAATTACTGAAACATTTAGATTACCTGACATTTACTTGTTATAGCATTATGAGCAATAACATTATTATTCGCTGGAGCACACTTTGGATCGGCATGTCAGACGATCACCCGGATCTCGGGTAGCGACTCGATTTTACTAATCTTCAGCATGAGTTTCTAGAATAGCATCCATATCTGCGACTGGGGACCCTGGTACATAAAGAATCACATATGGTGCTCTACAACACTTAATTACATTAGCGAGGCATTCATTACGTGATAGTCGTGCAACAAATTTCTGGTGGATCCAGTTAAAATTGCATTTTAGCAATAACAAAAACTGACAGCTGAGGAATCCCTACCTGATCTATAGTAAAATTAATGAAGAGACTTGCTGCTGATGTCTAGCAGATAAAAAAAATCAGCCTGGCTTTAGCTTGACAACTTTGTTACCTATGGAATGCAGGTTTGGGGTATCTACTTACCGGAGAAGATTCGGAGCCCACACTAGGGCCAAGTTTCTAGCATGCATGTTTGTCTGTGAACTGAAAGCAGCAAGATGTGTGAGGTGTTTACTGAGGTACTCCAGGGTCCTGAGGGGGGAAAACACCATTAATTCAAGTCAACAGCCACACGGTGACACAAATTGCACCAAAGAGTGTCACTTGCATTTTACCTGTAGTGTGGCAAGGGAAGTTCTCTAATGACACTCTGAATGCACTGTAGCTGATCATGTTCCTCCTTCACCGACACGGCATCCTGCATGGAACCAAATGGTGTTGTCAGTGAATAATAATGATACTTCAGTGATACCTTCTGGAAGGCTATGTCGCCTACCCAGTCTTGCGCTTCATGACACACATGCAGATGAAAGCAAGCAGTAACCTACAGCAGCCCCATGGAGCTGGGGGGGGTTAAGGGTCTTGCTCAAGGGCCCACGGGCATGAATATTCTGCCAAGGCCAGGTTTGAACAGGGGACCTTCTGACCCCAGGCACAGAGGCTGAGCCCACTGAGACACACGCTGCCCCACAAATGCAAATTCACTGTAATTCAGCTCATCGTATAGGAGGCTTCAGGCTGTCCCACCAAGGCCATAAATTTGTAGGGTTATATAAACAGTAGGGTTATATTGATGCCAATGTTGTGGTAGTACTGCATGACTTTGGGGGGTTTGGGGCTGATTTGGCCCTGACCAACGCCCTCGTCTCCCATGACCCTGACCAGGACAGGGTCAGGGAAATACCTTAGGTTGTCCCCACATTAACATATAAATATTTTCAAAACACATTACGTTATATTTGATGCCACTAAAACATACGTGGGGACATCTGACAGAAAAGACCTAGAAGGTATTTTTAATATTGTCTTGCATGCAGATCTTGGTTTTTTCTTCAATTAGGTCCAGTTCCTATATATATTGTATGTAGCATTTTTCACACTCGCTCACCAAAAACTTCCTGTATAGTTCATGCGTCAGCAACGGATTTGGAAGCTCCCTGAAGTAAAGCTTGCAAAGTGAGCCCACACAGTGAATGTCCTGAAGATACACCTCTCTCGTCAGATCGGGGCACAGCTTGGAGCCAAATTCCTGCCTGCACAGTCACAGAGAGAGAGAGACACCAGGTCAACAGTCACATGGCCAGAAATGGGGAGACAGTCTGAATTCAAGGTATTGAGAGTTATTGTTAACATACTGCAAATGAAACACGTTGTCGTCAAGAAACACAGAGCATAACACTCATATGTTATGAATTATATATGGATAATATTGTTTTATAATAAGTGCTTTGTTGTGAAACAGCTGCTCACACAGGGATTCCACGAGGTTAACGGGAGGCGTGACACACGGAAGGAGCGGACGATCGGGGCAGGACAGGGGTCATGTTGGGATAAGATCTTTTTGGAAGCCATTAAGAAAAAAAATGCTCCTCTTGTTTTATCCTGTTCATTTTGTGTTTAAATGCTAATATATATATATATATATATGTGTGTAATTTTGGGGGTCCGGAAACCAATGAATTGGTTTTCCATTATTTCTTATGGGAAAAATTCGATCCGAACTCAATCTTTTTGGGATTCGATCCGGAGTCCAGAACGGATTAAGTTCGAGAACCGCGGTACCACTGTATCTGTCACCCACTCCTTCATCTGAGATATGCATTCAAATGTTTATTCAGTCTGACCCAGGAATAAACGTTTTCATAAGCACAGGAAGTTGAGATGTCTGTAATTCATCAGCAGTGCACGATGGTTTTACTTTATCTAGTTCACTTCAATTAATCATAAATTTTTTGTTTTAATTTGCATCTCTTGTAATAAGTCATAATCTAATTTAATCTAATATTTAAAAATAAGCGTTATTTTTTTCCTCATGCAAAATTTTTGAATGACAATGTAAGCAGTGACCGGCATCCTGTGCAGTGTGTGTCACAGCCCTCTGCCCTCGGTCTTGCCAGTATATTCTTGAACACATCACTTATTCAAGAATAAGAGCTGTTTCAGTTTAACCCAGTACATTAATATCCTCTAGAGGTCACTAAATGCTACTTTGGATGCCCATTTGGCTTACCATTACAGCACAGTCTTACTGTAATGCTGGTGGTCCGGGGTCTCTACAAAGCTTGCAAACAACCATTGTCAAGTGTACCAAGGCTATTCCGTATTAAATGCGGTTCTTTCTTATCTTATATGAATGATTTATAAAAAAATAAAAAAAAACCTTTTCATTGTCTTTGCTTGATCATTTTGATTTCATTCTGATTCACTCCTAAAGACAATAGTCTGTAAATAAGTTACTGAATCACTTTTTGGCTGTTTTGTCTTTGATGAATTCGTCGCCTATGTCACCGGCTAGATGGGTTGACCGGCACTGTCTGTACCAAGTAGATACTGGAAATGCTGCTGTGTATCTTGCATACCCCTTATCATGAATAATATTATGGTGTTGTTATTAATGTTCTTGTTGCACTTATTGTTGTAATATCGCACAATAGAAATGTTGTCATCCATCCATCCCTTCTCCCATCTTCACCCAATATACAATTGCTATATGATGTTATTATTAATGGAAAATAATTATATTTTCTTAATCTTTCAGAACTACGCAGCGTGACACCTTGGTTGCAGAGATAGGTACCTGAGTCTCTGGATGTTCGATGTGATCCCTGAGAGTCTGTATATTCCATCAACAATTCCATGTTTCTCAATAAATTCAGCACAGCACTTGAGAACTTGAGGAACTACAAAAGGAAAAAAAGGAGAATGAGATGAATAGCCAAAATTAACATTTTTAAAAACTTGTATTGCTCTTGATTCTCCCACTATTTACATTATTAAAAATGGCAATATTTCTCCAGCATGTTATTTTATTGCATAGTTTCTCCCGAATAATAACATCTAATATCCATTTATTTCCTAGTTTTGCATTGCAATAATGAACTCAGAAACCAACTTATCACTTATTTTTTTCATAGTTAATGTAAATATGTTTTTCCTGCATTTATATTCTCTAGTGGTTGCCTTAATGTCATTCAAATGCAGAAAGAACTTAATCAAAATATATCTGCAGTGTGTTTTCAGTTCAGATAATATAAAATCATCCATATACAGATGTATTCAGAGTAAACAGGATGTGTGATCTGCTATGTTTGGCTAAAGTCACCTTGAAGAACATTTCATGCATATAGTAGTTGTTCTTCCACACACATCATGTTCGCGATGATGTCATTGTTCATTTCATGTTCAGCTCTCTTGGTTCTAAAATGATAATCCATAAAACTGCATGCCCTTTCTAACACTTCTACTTTCTTACTTCATAATGCTTTAATTTAGATTTCTAGTCTGCTTTTATTTGTTTGTTTTTTACATATTGCCCCAATTCTAGTCATTTAACTGCTTTGCTTTCATCTATAAATTACATTTGTGTAAATTCATACATGCACAGACGTGAGTAATATATTGAAACTTTGTGCGTGCAGAGTTAAAACACTGTATGAATTGGGCAGTTGATGTATGACTGTTTCTGTCTCATTTATAAAAACTGCTTCTCCAAATAAGACGGTGGTGGTCTGGAGCCCTGGAAGCCGCTGTCCTAACAAACAGACGGGCCGCGGCTGGAATGTCAGCTCATTCCCCAGCAGCACCCTGCTTATACACAAGCTCACTCACTCGGCCACTTGCTAGTCAACTTGCCTGGGCTACATTTTGAACTGCATTACAACATTTTGAACATGCATTACAACAGTTACAGTAAATTTCCCAGCTAAATAAAATTTTGTAATATAATCCTAATCCAAAACTCCAAAATTAAATGTTTAAGCAGCACAGTTAGCGCACCCAATAGGCACCACTGGTATGAAGCATTTCTATTTTAAGGCATACAATTATCGAAAACGGTAAAAATGTTGATTCATTTTCATTGCCACCTGCTTACATTTTGCCCAAATATCAGAAAACGAGTCCAGCATGAATAAATGTTCCACATAAGAATGCACTACACATACATTTTGTTTGTGAATTCACATGATCTGACTACTCCAACTTGGCAGAGATTCTGGCATAATCTATCAAACTGGCTTGAATCACTTTTGCTCCTTTCTTTTCACCATTGGGTCCATGTCATTCAGTGATATATATTTAGTCATGCGCTATATGGACAAAAGTATCTGGACACCTGGCCATTAGACCCGCAGGAACATTTATGACGTCCCAATCTAAATCCATAGGCATCGATATGTAACTGGTCCCCTCTTTGCAGCTGAAACAGCTCCCACTCTTCTAGGAAGGCTTTACAAAAGGTTTTGACATGTTTCTGTGGGAGTTTTTACCCATTCATCCAGAAGAGCATTTGTGAGGTCAGACACTGATGTTGAATGTGAAGGCATGGCTCCCAATCTCCATTCTAGTTCATCCCAAAGGTGTTTGATGGGATTGAGGTCAGGGCTCATTGCAGGCCAGTCAAGTTATTCCACACCAAACTCAACCAGTCATGTCTTTATGGACCTTGCTTTCTGCACTGGGGCACAGTCATGCTGGAACAGAAAAGGACCTTCCCCAAACTGTTCCGACAAAGTTGGAAACATAGAATTGTTGAAGATGTCTTGGTACACTGGAGCATTAAGAGTTCCCTTCACTAGAACTAAGGGGCCCAGCCCAACCCCTGAAAAACTATCCCAAACCATTATCCCTCCTCCACCAAACTTTACAGTTGGCACAGTGCAGTCAGGCAGGTAATGTTCTCCTGGCATCTGTCAAACTCAGACTCATCCATCAGACTGCAACATAGAACAGCGTGATTCGTCACGCCACAGAACACATTTCTACTGCTCTAGAGTCCAGAGGCGGCATGCTTTACATCACTCCATCCGACGCTTGGCATTGCCTTGGTGATGTGAGGCCTGCATGCAGCTGCTCGGCCATGGAAGCCCGTTCCATGAAGCTCCTGACGTACAGTCTTTGTGCCAGAGGAAGTTTGAGTCAGCAGACCGTTAGCGACAGTCATGCACTATGTGCCTCAGCACTTGACGACACCGTTCTGTTACTTCACATGGTGATTCAGTGATTGAGAGGTGTGTCCCAATACTTTTATTCCTATAGTGTATCTGTGTTCTGCTTAGCAGCCCTAAAGGTTGTATGACGGAGATGGATGTAGCAGGTCCATGGATGGGGTGGAGTCGGGTGGTGTTTCATTTATGCTTCTCCTGCACCTTGTTGTCAAGCATGCAGAATCAGGCTTCTGGTTCACCTTCCCAGAATCCTCAGCCAGGCCCTCATGCCTCAAACTATCATAACTCTTTCCAAGTTCTGACACCTGTTTTGTTTTCTTGTCCTGACGTAGGAACACTTCTCTTTCCTCTGTTTTGTTATGCCGTCTCTCTACTCTCATACAGTCACAAATCATAATTAGGTTTTAAGAGGGGAATATGGATGTTATAGAGCAGAGTATAGAGCAGGCAATAAGCCCATTCAGACATGGGTGCCTCGTTTTCTGTACTATAGAAGCGCCTCTTTGTCCCAGCTGCCACGTGCGGACCTTGCTGCCTGACCCCTGCCGTGGCCCCACCCGAGACCGAGGGCCTTTTTTGTTTCCCTGACTACTTCCCCCCCAGCTGAAACCAAAATGGCTGCCTTTTGTTTCTGCTCCTCAGCACCGTTTGTTTGAGGGTGCAGCTGGATGACCTGTCCGTGGTGAGTGGTGCCTCCCGCCGGCCTCCCCCTGTCCGTGGTGAGTGGCGCCTCCCGCCGGCCTCCCCCTGTCCGTGGTGAGTGGCGCCTCCCGCCGGCCTCCCCCTGTCCGTGGTGAGTGGTGCCTCCCGCCGGTCTCCCCCTGTCCGTGGTGAGTGGTGCCTCCCGGCCTGGGGACAGCAGTATCAGTGGAAGGAGGCACAGCTCCTCGCACATATTCCATCACTGTGATCAGTAGCTTCACTGGTAGATCACCTGCCCAAATGCCGGAAACTCTCCCAACTGTTGAATTTTTGGAGTTCCATGAAAATATATATATATGACAGCCTCCATTCTTCCTCAACAAACCCCCCCCCACACACACATACACACTTTATTGTTGTCCCTCCCATGTCTTTAGCTGTATTTTATACTTTAATTGGTGAGACTTAACCTGAGGAGGAACACAAATACCTGGTAGTAACTCAGTTACTACTGAAGCACAAATCCTGAACAAATATAGTAGCGTCTTGAGATGAAAGATGTGTCATGATTCAATAATGGTGAAGAAACATGAGATCAGTCTTTTGCTTGTTATTCATCACTTGTTCTTTCAATAGTTCCTTCAGTAGTTCATTATGATTTACAAAACTAACATATAGTCTCAAATACAATAGCTGTTTGAGAATAGCAGCAGTATTTCACAAAGCAAACCAAAGAGCATTGCTGTCTGTGTTATGCTTCCCAGCTATACCTATGTCACTGTCTGTTGTGAAAAAGCACTTAGTTTGTTCATCAGTCTACAATGCCATTAAACTAAATATACAGTTTGTATTGTGATGCTACCCTTTTGATGACTAATAAGGCATGTTTTACATACTTCATTGTGGCTGTTGCATGCAAAAGATTGCATTGGTAACAAAGGCATTTGTTGTTGTGCGGGACATGAATAAAAAGAAACTAAATTTTTTGTCCACACACAATGAATTTTGACTACTAAGATGTTCTTTGGTGTTTGGCATTTTATTTAATCTCATAATGAATCATGGTGGTCATGTTGTCTGCTGAAATTAATCAGTTTTCAATATATTCAATTGTGTATGCTATTTAACTGGACGATTCACATGTCTGTCTTAATATATTTTTATTTAAAAGTAATATGTAAGTCACTATTGTCAAATGTGAGAGATTTTGCTTTGAAATTACTCAGCTATAGTAGTGTGATTTTATTCCCATGGTCGATTCACTGCAGCGCTGTTTTCTCAGCATGAAACTGTTCGTCTCCTTGTTTGTCTATATTTCACAGAAATAGACATAAAACTAGATTATTGAATAGCACTAAAAGTAATAATGAAAATGGAGAAATGTAATAATGACTTGGAGAAAAGTTACACAAACACAGGAAAACATAACATACTAACTATTCAGGAAAAGAAAGAATATGACAATAGCCAATATTATATTTAAATATGTGCATGTGCATGAAGATACTATTTTAATATTAAAATGGCCTGTAAGTTAATTAAATTTCCATGATAAATCATTTTGTGTCTGCTCTGCTTGAGAAAGTTTACACGTAGAACTACGTTTTGTATTGTAACAAATACAAAGATACTATATATATATATATATTTATATGTGTGTGTGTGTATGTATTCAAAGTCAAATGTGTATGTACGTACCAAAAGTGTATCACAAATGTCTTTAGTTTTAATATTTATATTTGAAGATTACAATTTCAAGTTAAAGAACAAACAGTCACATTCTTTGCTGAATGGCAAGAGAAAAAAAAAAACAAACAATAAAGCGGAGAGTAATATATTTACCATCTTGTCCTGAGTTTTTTAGATGTTCTGTCAGGTCACAACCAAATCCACTCACACTTTCCTTCCCCTTGGAGTTCTGCTTGCCTGTCTTGTTCTTCATTCCCTCTGTTTTATGTGTTTCAGACTAAGCCAAATCCAGGAACATAGCTATGTGACTCCTCAGAAAAAGTTAGACGCACAAAAAAAATCCCTTGATTTCTGATGTAAGATCCAATTATTTACATCTTGCTGAACAGACAGCCAGCGGAAAAGGAACAGAGTTTCCATCCGGATGTTGCTTGTGACATTTCTCTGTTACTTATTAAAGCAATTTCAGAAATGTACAGTGTCATACTACGGCTTCCGTGAATCCCACGACAGCGCCACTAAATATATATCATATCCTGAACCTCTTCATTTAAAAATGAGCCTGATTTGCCTGCTCCTGACCATCTTGTCTTCTCTCCTTCTCCTCTTTTAATCACTGTTCTGCTCTGTGGATTTGTATTTGAGGAAGTGTAGGAAGTGAGGCAGAGGCACTGTTTTTTTTTGGGGGGGGGGGCGGCTGGAGGGGGGCTGGCTTCTTTCTGTATTCCTGTTTTTTTCCAAGGTTTTCGTCTGTTATTGTCTGCTCATGGCAACGCTCACGGGCTCGCAGCGGAGTGCGAGACATGAGAGACGGCTGAAGTGATTTTGAGTAAAAATAGAAGCTTTTGCAGTTTGAAGTTTGGCTGTTTTACGACTGACCCCCTTTCCTTTTTTCTCCCTTTTCCTTCTAGTCGTAACAGGAAATGTGCTCTCAGCCCACCTCACCCCTCCCAAATGACACCATTTCCTGTCCACAGATCCTTGTTTAAGAAAAGGAAAATAGCAGATTGAAGAAATGCAGAAAGCAGATCGGGGGGGCAGAGAAGTGGAGGGTAAAAATGTTAAATGTTGATATTAAAGAACACATAAATCAGGTTAAAGTCATTACATCCTTTTTAATTGTAGCTTTTAAATTTGTCTCTTGTACCTCATCTGCTTTGTACCAAACATTATTTTACTGTATATGAAATATATTCTCAATTCAAAACTATTAAACACAAATAGAAAAGCCTAACAAAACTGTGTGATGGCCATTTTTCTGGTATAATCTTACTTTCCAGACACCACATTACAAGAAATAAAGTGTAAAATATACACCCTGGGTGTATTAACAATTAAATTGAAGGTTAAGCAGGATTGTACTCATGCTGACGTAATTTTCCTTCACATGTCACTTTAGTGCTAAATGTCTGTAATAGTCACTGTGTTAAATGAAAGCAAATGCAAGCATTAATGCAGGGGATTGGAAGCATTAGTACAAGCTTATGTACACACTGTGTGTGTGTGTGTGTGTGTGTGTGTGGATTATGTTTATATTACATTGGGGTTTTTCATTGGCGTGGCAGCTAAATGGGCAGCCCTCTTGCCTCACACCTCCAAGGGTGCAGGATGGAATGAATTTATGTAGCGCTTTTCAAGACACCTAAAGTGTTATGCAGAACCAAAGGGGAGCCGCTGCACCATTGTGAAGGACGATGCAACGGCAGCCATTCTGCACCCCTATGCTCACCACACAGTAGCTACGGTGATGAAGGGGCACCAATTAGATATAAAGGATGATTAGGAGGCCAGATTAGATAGAGCCACTGTGAGCTATTTTAGCAGAACATTGGGGTACCACCCCTATTCTTCCCCATGTGGTTCGGACTCCTCTTAGCCAAAGAGCTGGACAGCTCAGTTGGTTGGAGGTTGTACAGTGGTGTGGAATGACCCAGGTTCCAGCTGTGTGGCTGTTTAGGTAGTACTTTGGGGCCATGGGCAGAACGTGGCCAGTTCCAATCTCATGTTCAGCTGGCTAATTCTCGCAGGTCCTTTGAATGGAGAATGAGAATGAGCTGCAATGTTCAGGTCCTTTGGATGGAGAATGAGAATGAGCTGCAATGTTCAGGTCCTTTGGATGGAGAATGAGAATG
>JABFEB020000038.1:6442544-6456686 GCA_019775895.2 Stomatorhinus ivindoensis | reverse complement strand
TGTGCTTGTTTTATACCTGTACATGGTAATACAGAAAATGATTTTGACAACCATGAAATCATAGCATCGTGTGCTGGGTGTGCTCCAGGCCTCACTCACCCCCACCCACAACCCTAACCAGGACAGGCAATTAGAGGACAGGTGGATGGATGGGTGGGTGGGTGAATGGATGTATGAATGAATGAATGAATGAATGAATGAATGAATGAATAAAATAATAAACTACACTACACTAAATAAATAGGATTACTTAATGGAATACAACCAGCACTTCAAGACTTGAAATATAACAAATGTATAATAAATGAGCTTCGTTATTTCCACTATGAGTCTGATAAATAAATGAAATAAACTAACTTCTTGATCTTCTTAGAGCTACGTTTATTCAGACGCCTTGTTATGATTTTGCTGGCGATCTGACCTGAGGATTGTACTTTGAGTTTCATTCTGACACCAGTAAGACCCTTTGACGTGCTCTGCGGGTAGTGCTGGCTGAAATATATCTTCATTCAGATTTGTTCATTTGGAAATTAAAATAAACCAATAAATAGACAAACATGTATATATGTTTCTCAGAGAGTAAGAAGTTTTAGGCACATAATCACAACATGGTCATGATAATGATGAAGTTTGCATGGTATATGTGAATTGTTTGATATTATTTGATACATATTTCATAAATGTGATGTTTTTCTGTCAAATATCATTTTGATGTAATTGGTTAGATATAACTACCAGAAATGTTTAGGTTTTGTATTATTCATTAATGTAGTGCTATCTTTACCTCCAAAATGTGGAAGTCAACACAGCACAGTGAACATAAACGTGAATATCATACTCATTCCTTGAATTATTTGTGGATGCCATTTTAGTGGCAAAGAGCTGCCATTATGGCTTAGCAGAAAGCTAAATAAAAGGCTACGCATGCAAGCGGTACTGAAGATGAAGTCCTGTACGAAAGGGAATCTGGTCTGAGGATATAGAAGAAAAGCAGAAGTGCACTAATATACAGGGAAACCCAAAGTGAGGAATGCATGGAAAAAATCAACAGAAACAATGACGGTGTCCTGACCCGCCCTGTGAAGGCTGCGTGCGCCTACCCTTTCCATTGTCGTCTTTCAATTGCCCTATTGTTACAATGCAAGCTTACGATTTAGCATCTAGTATTCATATTTATATGAGTATGGGAAATAAAATCTTGAACAAAAAGGATTCTTTCAAGCTCTTTACATTTTATACCAGAGACACTCTGACTTACTGTCATGTCACATCAATGTAATAAGTATGTATACCAGCACTTTTATTTATGCCTTTTTAGGTCAATTACCATCCAACATTTAAAACACAATCAAATATCTTCCACTCCTAAAATATTCCATTGTTTCGGTATATTTGCATGCCCTTAATTCAGGGAGATTTTGTTTCCTATTGATTTTTTTCTGGCGTAGTGAAAGAAAGTATTGTTGATTAACAGTTAGCCTTGCAACCTTCGTCTTTTATACCGTATGTAAAATATTCAACACCTAAAGGCATCTGAATATTGTAAATTCATCTGATTTTAGTGGAATTCCTGAGTGGTACACTTCAAATAAAGTATTATATTACTTCATATACTTTTAAATCAGGCAGTGATGGGCTTCCATAAATTCCAAGAATCTGTTTGATTGTCAAGGCTTATGGGAATGAATGAGTAGTTCCATACTGGAATGTTCCTCCTACTGTAACACAGACAACAACAACAGAAGCAGAACTGATAGTGGGCTGGTTCTCTTCTTGTTCTTCCCGTAGGAGTGCTGTCATTTCCTGGCCCTTTTAAACTTTTCCTGAATTAATTCTGCACTGCTGCTGAAAAAACAGGCCTCACCCGATTCAGCTAGTTAACCTGGTTGTCCAACTTATGACAGCTGACGAGGTTAAGGTGTGTTTTCTCATGATGGTTTGACGGTTTAGCTGGTCATACCAGCAAGACCAGCTTGATAGACTGATCACACCAGCATGACTAACTTGTGGCCCATCTAACTAAACCATCAAAGATATATAAAGGTATATAAGACCATCTTAGACCAGCTAACACCAGCTACCAGCATAAGCTGGTTCGTATCTGTTTTTTTCAGCCGAGACAAAATGTAGTTTGAAGGATTTCGTCAATTTTGAGTCTAAATAACACACATGAGTAGGTGCAGCTTTGTATATTCTGTACAGCTACATGTTAACCGGTTATCTAGTCACAGGCTTATTGGGATATTCTGAGTGTATGATAGGTGCAGGACAAAGGCTATTCCTCTGAGGCTGCCACAGCGGACCTCTGCTGGTCTCTCCCCATCTCTATGAGGGACTTGTCTCTGTGCCCTTGTACTAAACTGAGAGCCCGTGTGTAATTTCACAGCTGGCCTATGCCCGTCTAACCCCAACATGACTTACCAAATTTGTCTCTGTCCTGTCCCCTGTCAGTCTCCACCCGCGGCTATGGTGTCACGAACTTTGCAAGCAAATCCTTCTGTGGTCGTCTTAGTTGCATATTCTCAACAACACACAACATAAATGCAAAAAAAAGCTTTCATAAAGCCTCCACCCCCCCATTAATGAAGGCTTAAAACGTTTTGGTTAAATCACTTGACTGCTGTGAATTATATTTAACTTTGGCTCATGCTGGAAAGTCCAAATAGTCACCATGAAAACTATTCAGAAAATCAGCCTGCCAAAACCACTATTGATCTATTGATTCGTCACTAACGTAAGAATGCAAAAAATGAAGCACTTAAAAAGAAAAGCTGTCTGGTTCCTGAGAAATATTTTGCAGTTTCCTAAACATTCAAGAGAGTAATATTTGGTATGGGAGAACATTTGAGCACTGTGTTCATTGGGCTTGCTGAGACTTCCAGCTGATATTTCACAACAAGAGTGTTATACTGGCAAGTGTGGGGTGTCCTTTCAATTAGTAAACTGGAAAACCAGACCTGTTCAATGAGTGAAAGATTTGCATTGGCACCTATTTAATAATAAATAATAATAACACTAAACCACAAGATGTATGGTTGTGGAAGAACCCCCAAAAATGTAGCATTCACTTTGATTTGAATCTACAGTGGTAGGAATCCATAGCAAAAAAAAACTTATTTTGTCTTATTCACTTGCTTTTCATTCTAAACAGTCTTTTCAGACAGAAAAGAGACACAAACCAAAACTCACATTCACCTGAGTTACTCCTAGTCCTGTTCATGGGTCCAAGGTTTCACTGCAGCTCGGGAACGCCGACTAGAATCGCTAGATAGATTTTTTTTCTTTTAGTATGAATGTTACATTATAACATTGTACATTTGCCTTGAATGACCTTAGCTGAATAACCATAGGAACATGCATCACAAATATGACCTGTTGCAGACATGTTAAAACAGTCTTGCTACCTCCCTTATGTCAACTATAATTTTTTTGGTATTTTAATGAAGTGTTGGATAAAATTGTGCTTTAGATGCCTAGCCAGTTTCAAAGGTAGATACCCAAAATATTTTTGTTTATTGAATTATGAGCTAAGTATTTAAATAGACAGACAGAAAGATGGATGAACAGACAGAACCTGCCAAGAAAATGTGCTTTATTACTATTCAGGGGTATGTTGCTGCTCTCTTCTGATGCTGGTCTATGGTGCCCATTTCTTACCCAGTTGTGGCACTTTGATGAATTGGATATATAACAAACAATAAGCAGTGTTGTTCACAGAAGTGAATCTGTAGGATACACCATAACAGATTGGAATGTTCAACTATAAAATCGCTAATATTCTTCACAGAGGATTAAATCCCCTTCCTTTCCTTCAATGACAGTGAAATCTCCTTTGCGGTGCAAAAGGTACATCATCAAGAACTGCTTATTTCTTTAATTGCTAAGACAATTTTCTGCCTGAGCTCATATGTAGGTATAAGCAGAAGCAACCAGTGCAACATGATTAAAAAGGTAAACATCTCGTTCCTGTATCAGTACCAATGCCAGTTAAATGTAGTTTTTCGCTGACCTCAAATCCAGTTCCCCCATGAAGACAGTTCAGGTCACCCTGGACTTTGTGTGCCACAATCCCTACGTTTGTTTTCAGTCTTTTACTTTGAGTTTTCTGCGTTCCCTCCTACAAGATCCCTGTTAAGTCTTTCTAACCATTTCAGTCTTTGATGACATTGATTAAATAGCATCTTTGGGCTGCAGGAGGAAGGCCGCGGATCCGGGGAGCCCAAAGCAGGCGTTTCATTCACACCGCCAACCCACCGCTGAACACTCAGGAGGAAGGCCACGGATACGAGGAGCCCAAAGTAGGCATTTCATTCACACCGCCAACCCGCCGCTGAACACTCAGGAGGAAGGCCACGGATACGAGGAGCCAAAAGCAGGCGTTTCATTCACACCGCCAACCCGCCGCTGAACACTCAGGAGGAAGGCCACGGATACGAGGAGCCCAAAGCAGGCGTTTCATTCACACCGCCAACCCGCCGCTGAACACTCAGGAGGAAGGCCACGGATACGAGGAGCCAAAAGCAGGCGTTTCATTCACACCGCCAACCCGCCGCTGAACACTCAGGAGGAAGGCCACGGATACGAGGAGCCCAAAGCAGGCGTTTCATTCACACCGCCAACCTGCCGCTGAACACTCAGCCATGACCTGTACCCCAATTAACCAGCTTATTCTCAGCAGAACAGAATGGCTAAAATCTGCTTTTTTAGTCATTTAGGTGGAATCCTGTGTCAGTGAATGGCAAAAAGAATTAATTCTGCACTTTCTGAAATGTTTGAAACGCAATGAAGTTTGAAGAATAAAAAGTCTGTATCTGCATACAGAAGCTGTACAGACTTGGGGGGTGTATAGAAATGGATGGAAAGCCACGGATTTCACATAATTATTATCTTAATCGCATTTTTTCTAATGGAGTGAACTTTGCGTTATGAATCACTCCGATTTTTAATAACAGTTGTAGTTAGTAGTTAAATATTCATGCATTTATGTAGTAACATACTGGGCAGTTGATACAGGGTTGTTCAGCAGGGTGCCACTTTTAAAAAGAGGTATGTCATTGGAAAATGGACCCTAGGTACATCATGGCGTGAGCTGGTTCTAAAGCGGATTATGTAAGAGCAGACCGTCTAACATCCAAAGCTACATATCCCTTTTATATCAGGACATTACCCTTGGGGGGTGTGTCCCCCTCCCCCGCCCCTGCCCCCACCCCCACTTATCTTGTAGGATGGCTATGCCAGTGAACTGGAAGTGCTAAAAATACATTTTCCCATTTGAAATATGACTCTGGCGACTACGAGTGAGCATGTGTGCATACGTTCACAGAAGACCTTTTGACTAAAACACCACCATATCTCAATTAAGTACATAGTAATTATTTTGAAGACACAAGACCTGATAGCATTATTAGACAACTGAGATTAGCTTGACATTAGATGGTGCTATCCAAAGTGACGCAGGTGTTTTGTGAAAGCAGAGTCAGTCACTGCAGCAGTTGGCGGTTAAGGAGCTCAAGTCAGGGCCTCTAAGGTGAAATCACTCGCTACGCCAGCAACCTTCCCATCACAGACACAGCATGCTGATGAACTGGAGCCGCACGAGCAGGCCTTTTATGCTCCGATTAATACATCTAATATTACGGAAAGGTACGGAAACAATGTACTTCTATGACATCCACAATTAATGTTGATCTTTTCAATCAGAACAATCGTCACCATTTATTGGTGTCTTGGGATCATGGACGTCGTTATGGGTGCAGCTTCTTCACACATACAATCATTTCTAAAAATCACCTTGCCCAGTCTAAATTAAACTATGAACGTCACAACAGTGAATGAGGCAGACTGTACCTCTGTCCAGTTGTATCGATATATTCTGCTCTGCAGATGTGCACTAAACTAACGCGACAGCTTCCAAAGAAAATCCTGATTTCAAACCTGCAGTGCTGTTCTCTAGCATGATAATGAATTGCACTTTGTATTGTGTCCCATTGAAACCCAAGTTGAGTCAGACAGAAGCCAGGACCTGTGGCTATATTTACTGAAGTATTAAAAGACTGTCGGTCCACCCATGCCAGCAGCACTGATTGATTTCCATTGCGTCAACTCTGTGCTGTACCTAATCAGCTGCCTCTTGGTTTTATTTCCACTTTATTTTGTCCACCAGAATTTCAGTGTATAATAGAAATGCCTGGACGCTGTGAACATTGTTTTACGTTCAGCAATGTAAACTAGCCTGCTTTGCTTTGTTACCCAAATGCTAAAATATCTTTTTTTTTTTGTGGAAAATAATCGTGATTGCTAGTGAATTTCCTAATGCCAATCTATGCCCTATCCATCTGCGGCTTTCATGCCAGAAAATTTCAGTTTGAGCCAGACTATGTAGCTACTTTTTGCATCACTGCGAAGACAAGCTACAGTGCAAGCTAGACCAAAAATGCAGTGCCCTCTAAATCAATAGAACAGCTGCGTGTAAATGGTGGGCACTGCCTAGTACTTGTCCTTCTGGTACGGAGAGTATGATCATCCTCAGGAAAGTGGTGCCAGATGTCCTACTCATGTCATGTGTCGTGTGGAATTTTCCACGGCATGTATCTCTTGGCCAAAGCAGTGATCACATTCCTCACGAACAACATTTTCATTCCAGGAGTCCCTGCGCCTCATAGGTAAAGGTGACAGAAGTTCTGCTGTCTGTGGCTGTTCCAGGAGATCAGGACCAGCATCTCCCCCTTAGACGTTGGTCTGAACCTTACAGCATTACCACAATAACACATGATATGCTGGGCATCGTGCATTTAAAATGCCACATTTCGATAGGGGTTTTGTTAACATAAGTACAGGCAGTCTCCAGGTTAAGAACAATCGACTGATGGACACCTCATACTTATAAACAGCCATAAAGTCTGTTATATTAAAAATATGAGTTAAATGCAATGGTTCATAATAACAAAGGTATGCACTAGCTTGTGATGCTCCTGAAATCATCATGCGAGTTCAGTGGTTCATCACATCGGTACAGTACAGTCACATAAATAATTACTTGTATTACTGCTGTGTTATTATTATTGTTATTAAGCACTCTATTATTTTTGTTCCAACTTACCAACAAAATCAACTTAAAGACTAATAGGGAATGAATCTCGTCCTTAACCTGGGAAAAGCCTGTGTACACTTTTCAACAATACCCTTCCTTTGAATCTTTTTAATCCTTTACATTTTAATCTCTATTTGGGGAGGCGTACGTATGAGAATCCTCTTGAAGTTGTGGAGTTATTCATTAACATGCAGCTATCCGTTAGCATGGGGCAATGCTGTGATGTAGCGACGCACCTGAAAGGCTATGTGCTCCACACACAGAGACAGGACAGCAGTTAGGCTGTCTGTCAACCCGAGGCACATCTACCGTCAAACACCTGTTTGGTTTATGGTGCAGTCAATCACTCAGCTGAATAAGCATTTTGTTAGCATACGCTACATGCAGCCAGATAACCCGAGGCTAATTTACATGGCCTGGGACTCCGGGCTATTTGAGTGTCTAGAGGCCACCTACTATTTTGTACGCTGGTGTAGTTCAGCGGCTGGGGAGGGGGGGCACCAGTAAAGCTGTAGAATTTATTATGAAACAAGACTAGGTGAGGCCACCGGGCGTCGGCCTATGCTCCTGCATATAATTTAAGGTCCAACTTTGCTCAGCCGGCTGGTGTGAGATTTTCAATTCGAGACACTCTGCACACGTGTATGTAAGAGTTTCATTCACTTAAGGTTTGCAAATGACCCCAGCTGCTTTTGATGGAGCTGATTTCAGGTTTATAATGGAATAATACAGATTTGCCGTGAGATTTCTTGCGTGAGAGTCAGAAAGCGTGAGTGTCAGGCCAGATGCGTGAGAGCTGGCAGCCCTGCAGTGATTATGATGAGAGATCATTGGAAGGTGGGAAAGTGACAAATGCCGACTCCACTCACATATCCTTCCACACTCCTGCATGTGTCAGTATTTATTAAGCTCTCTGGAAAGTTCTGGAAGGTTAAGGCTACTTGCGTCTCCTTAATATAAGTCGGATAGCATGAACTTCATTAATCCCATGAAGGGAATAAATGGAATCAGACAAACACAACAAAACAGCACAGTATGAAGGGAAATAAGTATCTTACACACATATATACATAATTGTAACTGTAATTATTACTAGTAGTAATAATATTACTTTATAATACTCTTACTAATATAGTTTTATTTAATTCAATCAGACACACAGCAGTGGGATTGGCCCAGTAGTAATGATTATTAAACTAGGTGAGCTGAACCCCCTGGGTTTCTGCCTGGGTGAGCCTGTGCGTTAGAGCCCCTCCCACCCATAGCCCTCCCCAACAAGCACTCTCACACTGCAGCGTGACTGTGAGCAGTGACCTCTGTTGCATAACTCTGAGCGTAGCTGCAGTTTCTGGATTCACGCAGGATAACCCCAAAGCAAATCGCAACCTGAATGGATATGAAATAACTCGCGGGGGGGGGTTGCTTGCTGTTCCGTGACTGCAGACCCTAACCCCCTCGCCACCTTTGGCTTAGCAAGGTGGCTGTTTCCGTGAGCCAAATGGTCCAAGTCAGCTCAGCTAAACGCATTTCGCAGTTCATTGCAGCGGAAGAGCAACATCAACAAAGTCTTGATTCAGACTAATGTTAGAGACGACTTGGCTCACTGTTGAATACCGTTCATTCATTTGAATGTGGGCACCAGTGGTAGAAGAGAACAGTGCCTATGGTAAAATGGAAACCTGGGGGAAATGCATAGACTGATGTCATGCTATTGTTTGAGAACTTATCAGAAGGATAGGTGGTGGATGAAGATGCTGAACTCACTCTCAGTGGATTCCCAGTAACTGGGATGGTCTACATTCTTTTTTTCAGCACACATTAAGAAAAATTGTTTATTAGTATTAATGTTCTGCTGCATAGCTTTTGTGTGTGGAAGCTCGCATTTCACAGGTCCATTTCAATGACAGCACGAGACCTCTCAGCCCAATAAATTTGATTTCATGCTGAGAACATGATTAGTGATTAAGTTATCTGTTCATTTTCTATAGCACTGATCCTGTGCAGGGCGTCAGTCGGCCTGTGCAGGGCGTCAGTTGGCCTGTACAGGGGCGTCAGGGAGGCCGTGCCTGGAGACTGAGGCCACGTGGCGGAGGGTCACCCTGTGCAGGACGCCGCTCCATCGCAGGGTGCACAGCTATGCAGTGTTCGTTAACTGGATCTTGCGGAAGGCAGCCTAACTGCATACATTTGAAATTCAGGAGGGGCGCTGCAGTACCCCAGCAAAACAAGATGTGACTGGAGCTGAGGACAAGGGGGACATTGACAGCCTGCAGTGAGACCCACACGGCCACCCTGCTGCCAGAGCTCCTTTGCTGAAATGCCAAAACTTAAAAACCCTCTTCAAAGGCCGACATTTATCTTCCTTCATTCACAGCATGTATTATACATGCCGACTGACATCGCTGGCACGCAAGTATGCATTCGCCATTTAAAGGTTAAAATGCAGTCATTTCTTGTCATAACTGTACAAGTGCACACAGTATAAGCTTTTGTGCTGTACATTTTAACATTCATTCTGTGAATGCATATTTGCATACAAGTTATGTCCATCCCTGATTATACAATATAAGCCAAGCGTATATTCTACTGTGTCACAGAAAGGCTCATGTAAACTTAATCTGAAGTATAGAGTAACATCCATCCATTTTCTATACCCGCTTATCCTACTGGGTTGCGGGGGGTCCGGAGCCTACCTGGAAGCAATGGGCACGAGGCAGGGAGCAACCCTCGACGGGGGGCCAGCCCGTCACACTAGTCACACCTACGGGCAATTTAGTAACTCCAATCTGCCTCAGTATGTCTTTGGACTGTGGGTGGAAACCAGAGTGCCCAGAGGAAACCCCACGACGACACAGGGAGAACATGCAAACTCCACACACATGGAACCCAGGCGGAGACTCGAACCCAGATCCCAGAGGCGTGAGGCAACAGTGCTAACCACTGCACCATATAGAGTAACATATTAACCCTTAAACATACCCACAGGCATTCCTGTGATATTTTAATGGCCATTTTCTATTTTTAATATAAAAACAATTCATGTGTCTGTTGAATGAGCAGCATCCCTTTCGCTTTAACTGTGTGCACATCCCTTTCTCTTTAACTGTGTGCACATCACTGCGGCCTGCCTTTGTGTCTCTCAATGGAAGGAGCCTCCATGGAAAGAAAATGGCACAAAAATAACAAGGAATGCAGTGCCACCTGCAGGATCACCCTCAACACACACCTTCCCACGTACGCAGCAGGAAGTTCACAGCCTGACTGCTGAAGAATGCCATGTGTAAACACACTAAAAGATCACTGAGGGAGGGGCCAGGCGGGGAAACAGCTTCAAACACTCTGCAGCCATTTCTTCTCTGAGCTAATAGGCTAAAGATGACTCATGCTGCATTGTAACTGTAATTGCTCTCAACCATGCAAGGGTACTTGCATGTATAGAAATGTTACTTTCAAAAAATCCTAGTCACTGTACAATCTAAAGAGACAAACAGCCAATTGATGTCATAAGCAAATGGCTCAATTAAAGCCTTTTGAAATAGTACCAAATGGTATTTGGATTTTCCTACTAAAAGTAACGAATTAATGAATTGTTGAGGCCGTTCCATCATACATTTTATTTCCAAGAACAGCCATCATAATATCAAACACCTTCATATCTACGTTGTTGGGGAGCTCATGTATAAAAAAAAAAAAACATGCATTTAGTTACATTCATTGTGCAGTGTTAAGAAATGCATTAAAAAATATATAAAACAAACCACTCCAGGTCCAATGTTACACTGAAATGCCATTTCTTAAACTTCACAATGAAGTGGATACATATTGTTTTCTGTTGAATTTCTGAATTCAAAAAACATTTTTACTAAACTAAAACCCAGTCCTCTTAACGATGATTATAGTATTATAAATAATCTACCAGTGCGATGGGCTGGCGCCCCATCCGGGCTTGTTCCCTGCCTGGTGCCTCTAGCTTTTGGGATAAGCTCGCGACCCTGCATCAGACAGGCAAGTACAGAAAACGGACGGATGACAATAATGATGCGCTGTTAATCTCCGTGAGCAAATCCTCCTTTCATCTACCCCATCCTGCTCTCCCTGAGACACACAGACTCATATAGGCAAGAACAGGCTTGGGGCGACAACAAGGGGTCACGTACCTACAGCACCTGAGGAGCTGGGGTTAGGGGCCTCGTCAAGGGCCCACAGACATGCGATTATTCTACTTAGGTTGCGCTCGAACCAATGACCTTCTGCTAACAATCTGTCAGCCTAGGATTTCAGCAACAGGGAAACTGCTTTACCCAGGACGGTGATGCGTGTGGCCTCAGAGGGTTTGGGTAAGCAGCTCTGACATAACCCTTATCTGGAAATCCCACCTCATTTGAATGTACTTACACATCTTTCTGACCGGGGGAATCTCCAGGGACTGTCACCCTCCCCAGCAGCCCATATGGAAGGGGATCTCTCGAATATATCCGCTTAGGGTCCACGCTGAGCTGTAGGTCAGTTCTGAGAAGGTCTCTCTGGGAGAATAGAATAGATCACACAGCCGTTAGACGCTTAACACAATCACCTCTGACCAGCTGGCGATACTTATGCTCTTTATACTGACGGTATGTTTTTATGACAGTACTGTCATTAAACGAGATCTGCAGCCAGAGTCTCTATTCACATTCCTCAGCATTACATAGCGTTCTCACACAAACGACTGCATACACACACGCACTCGCACACATACAAACGACATGGCTGGTTACATGCATCACCATGGATCATCGTCCACTGTCCACACACCCGCAGCAGAGTAACAAACAGCTGGATTGTGTCATCCTCGTATTCTCACATTATTTATTCAGGTCTGCGTTCTCTTTAGTCTACGTAGGAAATTACTTTATAATTCTTAACATAAATTCAGTACCCAACAAAAATTTGTACCAGGGAAGAGAATTATTTATGTCAGTGTTAAAATATATATTTTGTGTAACTGTTTGCTATGCAGTGTTCTTCCAAAAAGCCAAAGTAGCCCAACGCCACTAAAATACTGAAACTTCACAAACTGCCGCTCTCCTCTCTGCAGCATGTTCCTGGGGCTTCACTGGCCCGACAGTGTCTGACTAAAACTGGCACCACCACTTTGCCGTTTGCCCAGAACAACTTTTACGTCTGTACCAATCCCATTTGCTCATTGATGATGAAGTTCAATGAAACCATATTACCAAGTTGCAAGCAGCCTAATTACTTAAGCCAACTGAGAAACTTTCCAGAAGGCATAATAAACTCCAACAAAGCAGTACGGATGGATACAGAGTTATATTTGGTCTTTGTTACTTTAGCCAGGCCTTAAATGTATCTATCCACAGATCTTCTATAATCACTCACCCACTGCAAGGTACGGTGAGCTTGGAGCTCATGTAGGGCGCCTGGGACCGCCCGCTCACTTAAAGGCCATTTGGAGACCCCCATGGCATGTGGGAGAAAGCAAGAGCACTAGGGAATAAAACCAAATACCTCTGTAGGTGTGAGACCTCAGTCTTGCCCCCTGAGCTGCTGAAAAGTCAGTTTTTAAATTATTAATATGACAGTTTTCACCCAGCAAAGTGCTTCGTCTTGACTAGCTTAAAAAATGCACCATAAACCCTGCAAGAAAGGGCAATGAATAATACTCCATACTGTGGTCATGTTTCCTTGAAAACCTGTAGGACCAGAAAGCATGGAGGAGATGGGAGCGACGGCTTCATTTCCCATGAGCTGCCACAGTGATGTTCTTTGACTTATTTGGTAGAGTGATCAGATAATCCATGTCAGGGAGGGCACTTTGACCTACTTTGGGTTTTACAAACTACTTTCAAACTGAAAAGCTCCTGCGCTCGGCTCAGGTCTTCTTGTGCTTTGACTGGTTTGTTTCCTTGACTGAAAGACTCATCCAGCTGTTTCACATTAACATTAGTGGCACATGCATGATTATAGGAGACTGACCAATCAGTACACAGCAATAACTCAGTGCTAAAGTGAAATCCAGGTCCTTTTAATGGTAGTTAAATCTGCAAATCTGTCCTAGCTCAAAGTGTCCTCCCTGACATGGATTATCTGATCACTCTACCCAACAGTAAAGTATAATGTTGACTTTGTAATCCACAATCCTGAAATGTCTTGATTCACACTTAAGTGAAATATTTTCACATCCTCTCCATTGATCATATTTCCTTTGTTCCAAAGCAGTGACTGTGCTGAATCAAGGACAAGAAAAAACATTCTCATTATTTCAGATCAGCATGACTGTTTCATCGCTAGAGGTCCGTACTCAGAGATGAGTCCTTCAGCCTTTGAATGACATCACAAGCTGCTCTTGCGCTTGGGCCAGAAAGCTTGGCAAAAGATGACTCATCTCAACCTGTGACATTTTTCTGCTACTCAGTGGCCCAGTTTTTCTTTGTGCCGCAGGCCTTACGAATACAGACCCCTGACTAACGTCATGAGATGCTTCAGGAAGACTGGCATGACACTGCCTGAGATGGGGGGAGGGTGCTGGTTTATTTATTTATAATAGCAATGCACGAAAATATCAATATGTAAGTGTTCACAAGCGCACCACTGGAGAATTCTCAAAATATATGAAAACAAAAAGTTTGGGTATATCATCATCAGGGTAATAGACTTAAGCAATAACATATGACAAGGAGCATGGGTTGTATTCCAGTATATCACGGCAGTGATTCGGCCGTAGACACGAGGCTACAGGCATACCATTTATAACTTAATAGTCACAAGCCACAATAGCTAAGACTTGATTATTCATTTAAACATTTACAGGTCTCTGCAAAACAAATAGTTCCCACCAGCCAACTGTTGACTGGATATGGGTAGTGGGGGTGTGTCCCTGTCCCTGGATGTGGATAGTGGGGGTGTGTCCCTGTCCCTGGATGTGGGTAGCGGGGGTGTGTCCCTGTCCCTGGATGTGGATAGTGGGGGTGTGTCCCTGTCCCTGGATGTGGGTAGAGGGGGTGTGTCCCTGTCCCTGGATGTGGGTAGAGGGGGTGTGTCCCTGTCACTGG
>JABFEB020000038.1:6427386-6438064 GCA_019775895.2 Stomatorhinus ivindoensis | reverse complement strand
AGTTAGCATTAGCATTTTTCAGATAGAAATGAATGAGCGGTCCCCATAAGGATATGTTTACCCTACATGTGCGTGCACGCGTGTGTGTGTGCGTGCCCAGATAGAAATGAATGAGCGGTCCCCATAAGGATATGTTTACCCTACATGTGCGTGCGTGCGTGTGTGTGTGGATTATTTTGTGGGAACCAAATTTAATACTTGTGGGGACTACCTTTTTACCTTCCTGAATTTTATAAAAATCTTTGATAATTTAATAAAATTATCTAAATAATCCAAATCCCAAAAATGCCTCTTTTTTTTTGGTTACTTCTGGTTATGGTTAGGGCAGGGTAGGGAGTAAGGTTCTCATTGTGCTTCCTTGCGGGGTACGGCAGGTTTGCCACATCCCTTTGCTGGATAGGTGGTTAGGGAAGATCTGAGGACACTTACACAATAAATCGTTTGCATTTTTAATACACAGCACATAATGAGGCATCAAAACAATAACGTGTGGATGTTTTCTCAATCGATTTTCAATGCTGGACATTATATCTAAATGTTTCAGTAGTACCAGTAGTTGAGGGTCAGCCGTTAAAACTATGTTGATAGAGATATGCTGATTCAACAATTACCATTCTGTTATTTCATAGTATAAGTGCAGATGTGTTATTTAATAATACCTGGAGCTTGACAAATCATTACTGCAAATAGAGTTGTTTCACTCGATAATGTAGCTATGACTATTTTTGAGCGAGCTTAGAAGTAAGCGGATTAGTGCTAAGCAGACGAAAGAACCTTTGCTGTTACAGTCTTGCACTGTTAAAACAAGATACGCAGATTCCCACAGCCCAGTGAATAAATGAGAAAATGAAAATTACAATAATAAAATAAGTGCTGAGGGGTCCTGAGGCAGCTCTCGGTTATAAAGCATTAGCACCTGGCTTTCAGCAGCTACTATTCCTGTCAAGGTGGGGCCAAGCTTATCTGAAAGGGCCGGTGCGTATGCAGGCTTTTAGCATAACCTTTAGGTCAGCTGTTCAAACCCCAGTGTGAGGACTATTGAGCCAATCAGTCCTCTAATTAGTAATCTAATTAGGGAGCTGCAGCGAAAAGCTGCGGCCCTTTGTGGATTAGCAGCCCTGGGATAGACGGACCTATGCTTCCAATACCTTCCCATATTGAAGTGCTTCCTAATCATGATGAATGATTGTTCCTGCAACCCTGCATGGGATAAGCAGATGGAAAACAGATAAATTGATCTTTAATAAATGCTAAATGACCATAAAAACTGAATGAATGGGCTATTAAAGTCGTACAGCACTACATAAAATGGCTGAACTCAAGCCCAGCATTAATCAGAACTCAGCTGTACTGCTACAGAACCACTTGATATGTAGATAGCATGGTCATGGCTAGCAAGAGTCATGACCTGCGAGAGTCACGGCCAGCAAGAGTCATGACCCGCGAGAGCCACAGCCAGCAAGAGTCATGACCCGCGAGAGTCATGGCCAGCAAGAGTCATGACCTGTGAGAGTCACGGCCAGCAAGAGTCATGACCCGTGAGAACCTTGTTAAGGAAGCACAATTCCATCTGCTCGAAATGTTAAGGATTGGTGAGGCTCCTCAGAAATCGTCAGGCCTGAGAGGAGCATGAAGTCTTAGTATGCAGAGATCTTACTGAGCTCACAGGGAAGTTAGCTGGAGGTGTAGGTGTTGGAGCCCGCTAAAATTCCACATCAAGAACGTCTGAGGAACGTTCTGTCAGTGTGAACACACCATCGTGGTACAGGCTTTGAAAGCATGAAATCCAGCCAAAAGCAAAGATTTGATTTCAAAGCCTGCTCACTTGATATTAATGAAATTTACCAAAGGAAAGTCGTGGCATTTCTGCATTTGGAAGTTTCCTGTACTCCCACAAGGTGATATTTATACATGTGCAGAGATGCTCTTCGTCTTTCGCCTGGCGTGGCAGAATGAGAGAGACTGGGAGGTGTGAGACACTCTATTACCAAGCAGACTGACCATCCTGGATGCGCGGCCCACTCACCAGCCCAGCCACCATGTCCCTAAGGCTCCTCAACTATGGGCACTTGGGGACCCCATGTGGCAGCGCCACCCCCAGCCACTGATTTCAGCTTGGTGCTATGAACCTTGGGGGTGGCACCTCCCTCAGTGGATCGCTGTTTCTGTGGTGCATCCATCTGCTTTCCGGTCTCTGTTCCACTACCCTCCTGCCACTTGACTGAACCGAAGTCTGGCCACCTGCCCAATTCCCCTGTGGTGCCCCTGGTCAGCCCTGCTCCACCCCTCTGCTCTGCTGCCATCTGACAGGAGGTTTTCCTGCCTCAAATTCAGGACAGTGAGGCTTAAAAACTTTAAAGCTTTAAAGGCTGATAAGACTAGGGGTGTACTACTCCCCCCCCCTCCGTACTTAAATCACAACACGGTAACCAAATTCATTGCATATTCCGTTTAATTCAATTCCATTGCCCATTTGCATGACTGTGTTTTTATAACAGTATTTCTAATTGCATTTTTCATGTCCATGACTCAATATGTTATGTTTATTTGTCTTGTATATTTATATTCCTTTCATTACTCTTTCTTTACACTATGACTAGTGACACTAAAATATCATCTCAGTCTATGACCAATTCATCATGTAGCTGCAATAAATGACAATAAATAACACTTTGACTGCATCACACCCGAGCTGCACATGTCCTTGTGATACCAATAACCTCAATGGGTTCTATCAGATCATCTGTTAATTTTCCATACTGTTCATCAAGTATGGAAAGTAGTGCGTGGCTCAGTAAGCTAAGCCTGTGTGCCTGTAATCAGAAGGTTGCCAGTTCAAACCCAGCCTCCGCATGTCTGTGGGTCCTTAAGCAAGGCCCTTGACCCCCAGCTCCCTGGGTGTTGCTACAAGTGGCTGCCCATCACAGACAACTTACTCTACAAAGAGCAAGTTGAGGGAGGTGTGAAGACAATTTCCCCATGGGGATTAATAAAGTATCTAGGTTAAAAAATAGCCCATCCCTTGATACAGAATATCATTATAATAAACAAAGCCATAATTGTGAATCTGTGGTTGCGCCTTTCGTGTGAGAAATTCATCTTATGCTATACACTGTTTTTCTACTGCATGTTTATAACTGTCGTGTCATGGACTGAGGAAGCAGAAGCAGGGACACAGAGAATCTGGGAACGAGGGATTTATTCAGGATACGACAAGGAACACTGGCAACATACAATGTTACAACGTTAATGACCGGACTGGAGAAAACATACCTAACACAGACTTAAATACATTAGACTAATCACCAACAAGAAGAAACAGCTGGTAAACATGGGGATTCCACACGAGGTAGATGAGGGGGCGTGGCACACGGAAGGAGCGGACGAGCGGAGCAGGACAACAACACCTTGTGTGGCTCTGAAGGACAGCTGGCACAGGCAGATAAAGCAAGCAAATGCAGGACTGGCCAAAACAATTCAGGGCATCACTGCCATGAAACATTTGCAGAACGATATGTGTGAGTGGGCAAAATGAGAATAGCTGCAAAAGTTCATTCACTGACAACAATAATGCAGTTTGTGTGTGAAAATAAACCTATGACCATATACAATTCAGTGAGTGTCTTCTGGTGTTATAAGCCATGTGTAATATTTTTCCAAATAATAAAAAGAACATAAAATATTAATGCTCTCTATAAAGACCTTGGATTGCACCCCAAGTGAGATAATCGTACATAAAATGCTTGCAAAAATAAATATGAAAAAATATCACATGGCATTGGCAAAGAAATACTCATAATACGCATAAAATGGAACCATTATTACTGTATTTATCGCCTGAAAACTGTTTTTGGGTCCAGCACTGATATGATGAATGTCTGCTTTATTGCTAAAAAAATTACTTATATTTTTAAAACACATATGTAGAAGCATGTGATGCAGTTTCAATATTGCTGAATCATAGGTTACAAGCATAACATTTAATGCCATTAAATGTAACATTGCCTTTTTAGTGAGAGAGGAAATAAGTTTAATTTAATCCACTTTGGTGGCATTCCGTATATATTTTTAAATGCCTTAAATAAAAAAAAAAAAGCAGAGAGCCTTTGGGCTAATAGGATTATGGGTAAAATAAGAATCTGTAATGGGGCAGGTAAGCCCACAGACGGCGTGGAGGTCAGGGTATAAATGTCTGGGGCAGAACAGCAGATACAGCCAAGAAGCAGAGCCGGCACATCGCTGTGGGATTACTGACCTTCAGAAGAGGCGCAGGTACGGCATGGTCAAGCCCCTTTTCTGAGAGATGCTGAAGTACGTAAGATGAGAGGCTGAATTTGAGGAGAAGCTGGGTCTCTCACTTCTGTCAGGGTCTGCATTCCTTAAACAAGGTGGATTGGCTGCTTACAGAGATGTATATAAAGCTCAAGCAAACAGCCCATACTGGAGGGGATGGTGTGCAGCTAATTGATATAGGATGTTGTGCCTAAGATTGGAAGGGCGTCAGTTTGAATACCAGGAATGGCAGGGTGATGTTAGCTTGCACAAGGGTCTTAGCTCCCAATTGCTCTAGGAATTGTTGAACCTACTTTCTCTGGATAAAAGTATTTGCTAAAAATGTAACATAAGGCAATAAACTTTTAATAAAATTATGCCTGTATATGATATACTAGCATATTGACTTTTCAGAAGGTCATAACGATGATGTGGATTATGGGTTTGCAGGATACAAGCTTCCAGAATTATTGCAGCTGCAGCCTCTGTCCAAGTCATACAAGGTTTTGTTGACATAATGACACATAGAATCAGGTTCTTCTGAAATTCTGCATTTCAGTGCCGTGAGTGTAGACTGAAGGATATTGCACACAGGGCTTCACAATGTTGCAGCAAAGTGTCAGTAAGTTTTTTGTTGAGATCAAAGATTATGCAGCAACTGCCACTAGTCTGGAAATCCAAGCTCTTACTGAAAAAGGCAAAAGAAGCCAAAGAGGTGTGTTTGTATCTGTCTGTGCCTTGGGTAGTTTAGCTTAAGTATCTATCTGAAGTACCTATCATGGAAAGCAACAGTGTTAAAAAACTGAGAACAGAACTGTCAAATGTAAAATAATTTTATAACATACCTTTATTCCTAAACTCTAATGCACACTACAGACATTCTCCTTATTTAAATGTTTAGCATTAAAGCAACATATTTCCTGTTTAAATCTGATCAGAATATCAAGTCACGCTTTATTAGAACTGGGGTTATACTGCATACTTAATGCATGCTGCAAAAATATCACGTAAGACTATCCCACACAGTACTGTCCGAGAAGGCAAAGTTTGGCTCTACCAGGTTGGTATATAGATCGTTTGAGGCTCTGGAGATACTGAGATAACTGCTATTTTTGTAGAAGATAATCCTCAACATTTGGCACAAAAAAAAAATCTACATAGATGCCAATCTTGATTGCTAAGGCTGGAACACCTGCCAGGCCTTCTGTATAAGGGCTATTTTTAGAGATGTTTCACTGTTTTATGAATAGCAGCGTTCCTTAATGGTTCTGTCTTGCCTAAGGAATCAGAATCAGAATAGAGTTTATTGCGAAGTACATTCCTACATATAAGGAATTTGCTTTGCTGGTTGCTGCCAGACATTGGGAGATAAAGGTGGGTTTGTTATACACACACACACACATATATATATACAGGGTATATACAGATACTAATATAAACAGACAGAAGAATGTGAAGTATGATATAGCACTGGAACTGAGAGAAATATATACATATTTAAGAAGGTGCAAGTTTAAAGTAGGATGAGGAAATAATACTTGAACGAGTGCTACTGGCCATATTGATGAGGTGGGCTGTGGTGGGGAAGAAACTGTCCCTACGGTGTCCCTGAGTTTCTGCCAGAGAAGAGAGTCCAAAAGAGTTTGTGACCAGGGTGAGAGGAGTCAGCCATAATCCTTCCTGCTCTTTTCAAAGTCCTGGACTCGTACAGGTCCTGGCAAGACGGAAGGTTGCAGCCGATGGGGAATGATGCGCTGTAACATCCTTTCACTGCCCTGATGGTTGTATTTCAGACTAATGGTAAATAGTCTACCTTTTGTGTTTGATAATCACTTTCTTCTCGTATAGTTCACAGGAACTACTTACACAATCAACAAAGAAATGTCAAAGTAAGTCTTGTAAACTGTGAAATAGTGGTTCAGAAATACACGTGTCTCTTTCACCATATTATATATTTGCACAAGACATTACAACAAACAAAACAAAGACCCTTTCAATGAACTGAGCAGCTTCTGCAGAGTTATTGTGTGTGACCGAAAGCTGGTGGTCATGCTGGGTAATTACATTTGGTCCATCTGTTGACAAACAACAGGATTATGTCAGGCCAAGTACTGAAAAGCTCTTAGATTATTTGTGGGTAAAGATGGAAATCCTTCAATTTGTTATCTTAACGTTTTGTTTTTTCAAAGTATATATTAATTATAATTCAGTATTGCACTTTTATAAAAAGCTTACTCTTACTCTTAAGTACTTATATATTTATATATCCCACTTATTTAAAAAATACTTATTTGATACATCCTCATTAATAATCAGTATGGATCCTGTTATTTTTGCTTGTTATTTGTTGGCAATTATGACAACAAAGGCTCTGCTGCGCTGAGGAGCAGCCAATGAGAGGTGCAGAGTGAAAGGTCATGTGACCTGAAAGTACACTGCTCTAGCAAAGCTCCTGGGAATAGGGGCTAACGATAAGGACACTGTTTGCAGACTGTAGTGCAAGTAAATAAGAACAGACAACATGCAGTGACCAACAGGGAATGCACTGAAATTAAAATGCTGAGCAAGTGCACTGCTTTATTTGGCAGTGGGAGATTATCATCAATAGCGTCCCACAATCCTTCAGCTATAACTGAAAATGCTGTTGACTATTTTCATTTTACATATTTACAATTTACATAGTATATCCACCTCCAGAAAAATAAAAAAGGAATTCTAACACAGGAAACTGTTAAGGAATAAATTCAAACAAAACTAATTTGATCGACCCATTTATACCCTTTTTTCAAACTTTCTTAGCTATCCTGGATACACATTCTCTGTAGTTTTCAGATTGGGCCCTACCTGTTATTTTGGATTACAGATTTAGATGGTGTGTATAATTCCAGGTGACTGATTGCCTCCTTCACTCTGTTTTTAGGGTCTACAAGAAAACCAGCGGCAGTGGCTCGGTGAGAAGCCCTTCTTCAGTCATTACACTGGTCTACCCTTTGTGACAGAAAAAGAACAAAGAAACAGAAAACTTTTTAAATAGTTTCTGTGTAAATGTTTGGAGTGTTCTCAAAGCCTTAACTGAAGTTATTAACTTAGGCCTAAGGCTAGGATAAGCATGCTTAAAATACAGATTTGACATCCATTAAAACAACATGGTCTCCTACCTCTTAGTCACAGCATAACAACATCTGTTCAAGTTATTTTTGACTCATAAATATCTGAAAATCAGAAAGCAGCTCAGAACAATCGAATACTAATGGTTTCCCTTGTTCTTCTTTAGCTATCCCTTTATCTAGGAAGAAGAGATTTTGTGGACCATGTGACCTCTGTAGACCCAGTCGGTGAGCTTTCTGTGATCTTATTTGGATTTTTAACTTTCAACCTTGCCTCTCTAATAAATAACACGGCAAACCCTAAAGCCGACTTGCAGTTAATACCATTTTCCTCGTCTCTCAAAAAGATGGGGTGGTGAAGGTTGACCCTACCGACCTCGGCGACAGGAAAGGTAATAATCTGCTTAGATTCACATCACTCCTCATTCTTAGGAGCTGATCACAGCCATTTAAGGCCACAGATTGAGTTTTCTTGAGGCCAGTTCTTATATGTCTCGTGCTCTGTACAGTACATGTATGCCTCAGAAAATAAGACATGTCTGTAACACAGACAGCAAACATGTAAGCAAACCACTTTATGTCAGTGTGACATAAATGCAAAATCAGCATAATGGTGCCCAGCTATGTCAAGTCACATTCGATTTGCCCTCTCCACCCTGTGCAGTGTGGGTTCACCTGGTCTGTGCCTTCCGTTATGGTCGCGACGACCTGGATGTCATTGGCTTGTCCTATCGGAAGGACATATGGATCGAGCAGCAGCAGATCTACCCCCCTACTGGCAGCAAAACACCAAACACCCCCATGCAAGACATTTTGCTGAAGAAAGCGGGAGATCAGAGCTACCCCTTCATCTTCAACGTAGGTCCTCCTTCTCACTCTCATCATCTCACGCGTTTCCCTCTCTACAGCCCAGGCTCCTCATACTTGTACATACTTTCCTTAGTGGTCATAAGTAGTGGGATGGAAGTTGATGTCCTGCAGCTTTGAGTCTTATATTCAGTTTATAATCAAGAAAATCCACATGGACATGTGAAAAACATTATGAACAGATGCCAAATCAAAACTCAGAATCTGAGGCAAGATCTCGGCAGATCCACAAATGATCTGCACAGATCCACAAATGATCTGCACAGATCCACAAATGATCTGCACAGATCCACAAATGATCTGCACAGCTGCAGGATCTCCACCATCCACAGATGCTTTGTTAAACCTTTTGTGTTGCAGCAGAAACTCATGGTCTCTTCTTTCCTCATTGTTTCAGATGCCTACTAACCTTCCCTGCTCTGTGACACTTCAGCCTGGGCCAGACGACAAAGGCAAGGTACAGGTTATGCTGGACTAGATCAAAATAACTGCTGTGAAGTACTTTGTTGTTTAAGGATCTGTCCTTTCATTCAGCCCTGTGGTATTGACTTTGAAGTGAAGACATACGTCGCCAAGGAAGCAGATAATCCCGATGAACAAGTGGACAAAAAGTAAGTATGTTTTCAGAGCAGATAGTTTTGAAAATACATCCAGACAGGAGCATTATCATTATATGATTTTCATATGTTTCTCATCACGGCTTTCAGATGAATTCTGTAAACTTCAGCGAAAACAAGAAAGTCGATACGAATTTTAAAAGTATCTCTATTAAAAGCCACATTTTACTATGTCCTGAAAACTATCTTTTGTAAACATCAGCCATTACTTGAACGTGTGAGGGATATCTCACTCGTCCCCTGCAGGGACACTGCCCGTCTTCTCATTCGCAAAATCCAGTTTGCCCCTAACAAAACAGGTGCTGGGCCCAAAGCCAGCCTCAGTAAGCAGTTCATGATGTCTGACAAGCTGGTCCATGTGGATGCCTACATGGAGAAGGAGGTACAACCTTTCCACTCTCTTCTTCTCATTGGTCTATGCCTTACACAAGCAAACATAATGATCATATGAACTGTAGACACCAGGTGGAATAGAAAAGGATTTTAGGAAAAGCTTTTCTGTGCCATTTCTCCCAAATAAAACCAAGATAATTACTTTGAACATTATTTTGTTAGAACATTATGACTGTGCTATACTAATCCTTTATTGGATAGTTGTCCATAATACATTGTTGCAGTTGGATGAAATCTACAGTAGCAGTGAAAGCCCAGAATGAGTCGACATTAACACAACGCAAAAACATTACGAAAATGCAAAAACACAAAGACAAAACAAAAATATCACGACAAAAAAATGAAGCAAATTTCGTTGTGTTAATGTTTTTGCATCGTGTTAATGATGGTGTGTTATGAGATCTCAGGGCCGCCGTAGAAAACCACTTCGTCTACTTTTGGATATTTGTGATATTTTATTACAGATGGAATAGGCTCATTCTCCTCTGTCTACTAATAGTGTTTCAATGAAAAGATGTTTTATGAAGACATCTTTTAAAGTAGTATTTATGTTTGTTCTAGTGAACATTTGTAATCATGATGGTCGTTTGTATGGATTACTTAATATTGCTCATTTTAACAATTCATATTGATGAATATATTCACATAGCTAACTAACATCATTGTTAATTATGACTATAAAGCAAGATTAAATTGTAACTTGTTGACACATATTTGCCTCACTGACAACAATATTATAGCGCTGGTGGATTTTGAATATCCCGTCATGCTCACAAGCGCTTGGCGCCACAGTATACATAAGTTCATTTAAAGCGTTAAACCATTCACTGGCGGCTGTGTAAAGATACGTTTCTGTTTGTACTGTTAAAGGGGTCTCATTCCATCATTTTAGGGTTATTTTGTAAAGTAGTTTCTGAGAAAATGTTTTTTTCACACTCCTGAAATAATGGATTTTTGGTGATCTGTGTCTTTCATTGGACAGTGACGATATACTGAAGGTGGGATGATGCGCAGGATGTGGAAGAGAGTACAGACAGACATAGCAAAATTAACAGAGAAACAGAAATCAAAGGGAGCCATTTTCCCATAAGTATAAAAACAAAAACGGGATTTGGGTCTTAGAACACATGGGTACCAGGTTGTGCATAAACTAAGCACCTGAACCCAACGAATACACTCAGCACCTGAACCCAATGAGTATACTCAGCATCTGAACCCAACGAATACACTTAGCACCTAAACTCAATGAGTATACTCAGCACCTGAACCCAATGAGTATACTCAGCACCTGAACCCAATGAGTATACACTTAGCACCTAAACCCAATGAGTATACTCAGCACCTAAACCCAATGAGTATACTCAGCATCTGAACCCAACGAATACACTTAGCACCTAAACTCAATGAGTATACTCAGCACCT